>JAAAKG020138337.1:0-12657 GCA_010014905.2 Druon quercuslanigerum
AATAACACTTTAAATGCAATATCTATGTATAGTTCTTTAATATTATTTAATATTTATTTTTATATTTGTGGTCTGCAATTTGCATGAATTTGTTTAGACTTTTCGTCTAATAAAGTTCTCGTAAGTATTTTCCAATTTCATAATTATGATGTATTCTAGAATTTTTATAAAAATATAATTACAATTCAAAGCGGTTGACAAATTATTCTTTCGGTTTTTAGATGTATTCATAAAAAATATCGTGTTCCATAAAATATATTTAAAATTAAAATGTAAACTATTTTCATTGATACAGCTTACTCGAAATATTTACGCATGTTATATGGTATACAATTTAAAATACAAGTAATTTATAAATTTCAAATTATTCTTGAAGTTTTTTCGAAACTTTTAAAAATATATTTTTAAATGATTGCCATTTTTTCGTATAATTTTTATAAAATTCTCCCAAAAAATTGCCTCAAAATCTTCTATATTTGTTTTACAATTTTTTAAATATTTTAAAATGTTTTGAAATATTTTAGGACTACTGAAAAATCCCAAACAATAAAATTCCCGACAATGTAAACTTCCTCAAATTATAAAACGTCGAAAATCTGAAAATCCCGATTTTTAAAAACTGCAGAATAATAAAATTCAAGACAGTTTACAATATCATTGAATTTGAAAATTCCTGAATAATAAAATTTCAGACCGAATGCTGTCTAATTATAAAAAAACAAACTAGAAAATTCCCGAATTGTAGCAACTGAGAAAATAATTTTTTAATCAGTAATATTTATTTATTAAAAGTACCATAATAAAATCTTTTATAAATTTTTTATTTTTGGGAAAGTTTTTAAAATTAAAAAAAATACAATGCACATTTTTAAACAAAATTGTTAAATATATTTTTTCAATTATTGTTATTTTGAATTCAAACAATAATTTATAAAAATTTTAAACATTGAAAAAGTTTTTGCTTCGATACAAATATTTTATTATTTTATTTTAAAAATATATGTTAAAAAACTATTATTTTTAAATTGTTAAAATTAGGGAGTTGTCTAGACCGGATATTTTATAATTCGGAAATTTTCTGTCGGGAATTTTGAAATTCGGTAATATTCAAAATTGTCGAGAATTTTCCACTTCGGGACTTTTATATTTCGAAAATTTTATCCCTAAAATTAGAATGTTCGACACTGTAAAATTTGTAAATTGCAAAATTCCGGAAAAATAAAATTCCCGAAATTATAAAAGTGCTGAAATATAAAACTCTCGAATTAGAAAATTGACAAAAAATAAAAATCCGGACAGTGAGAAATTACCGAATTCGAAAATTCCCCAAAGAAAATTGCTGAATTATAAAATATCGGAACTATAAAATTCCTGAATTGAAAAAATTGAAAAAATTGTTCTTTATATTATTTATTTATTCAAAATATAATATTGGAATACTTTTATCAAATGAATTTTTTTAATGTTCAAAGTTAAAAAAAAAACTTTTGTTTGAAAGTTTGCATAGTATTTTTGCTGAATTGAATCCACACAGGTTCGAAGAAAAATTATGGAGAAAATTTTTTTTCTTTTAAAGCGCACGTGTTTTTTAATTTATGCTTTAATAGTATTTTTATATAATTATTGTTCTTTCCAATTCAAACAATAATTTTTTTAAATATTGGATTAACATTTAATTATTGTATTTTAAATCAATAAATAATATTTATTGAAAATTCATTTGTTCATGTTTAAATTCGGGAATTCCGTAATTCCGAGATTTTTTACTTTGGACATTTTCTATCGGGAATTTTCTAATTCAGGTTTCAGAGATTTCATTTTTCGGGCTTATTCGCTTTCGGAATTTTTTCAGTAGCCCCATATTTTTATATCTTCTCTCCAAATTATGTCATTTTTCAAAATAAAAAGTCAACATTTAATTTCTAAATCATCAAAAGTTTCAATTTTCTTTTAAATTATTTCAAATCTTTTTAAATTATTTTTGTAGTTTTTCAGAACTTTTAAATATTTTGTAAACTAATTAACATTTTTTATAACTATTTTTGTAAAATCCCACACACAAACTTGCATCAAAAGCTACCAGATTTTTTTTCAATTTTGTCAATAATCATTTTAAATCTTTTTAGAAATCTTTAAAAAAATGTTTTAATCTTTCAAAATTCTTGAGAAGGTCCAAATTTTTTTCTTTTATTTGAAACATTTACAAGCTTATTCAGTTTTCTTCTATATTAACCATTGTTCAACTATTCTTCAAAAATCAAAATGCAATACTTTTACCTTCAAAATACGAATAAACAAATAAAAAACTTATAATTGTATCATTCAAAGTGTAAAATGATACTCTGGAAATTGTGACAATTCATTTTTGAAAATGCAAAAATAGCACAATTGCAAATAAACAATTTTCGTTTTTCAACTTCCAGTGAACCCGACAACGTAAGAACAATAACATCGAATAAAATCATTCTTATAAAAACAATATGAAGAGCGTCTATATAACCTCACTGACCTAATATGAAAATTCACGAAACAAAAATAAATTTTAATGATAAGTTGCAAGTTTGTGATAAATTGTGTTTGAATTATTTGTATTGTATGTTTATTTTACATGAGAGAAAATATATTTATCCATTACACCAAAAGTATACTGATTATGCAATTCTGCGATTTTTATACATTTGTATTAATTCTTTTTTATAAATAACATATTTATTCTACAAAAAATAAAAAATATATATCCTTATTACCTTCTTCACATAGTAATTAATCACGCAATTTAAAAATGTTAAATACTCTTTGGTTTTGAATTTCGCGGGCTTCAAGTTTAATTCTTCCCTGAGACTATAGGTGCGATGAAACTCGTATACTTACGCGCGACTCTGAGCACGCGAAAGTCAAACCTATCAATTACTATTTAGATGAAAAATATCTACAAATTATAGGAATATTATTATTAAATTATGAAATATACTGAAAACGAATCAAAGAAACACAAAAAGGACAAAAAAAACTCAACATAAATTTAAACCTTACAAAAAACTACAAACTTATATATCCTGTATTTAAGGGTGTTATTGAAGGAATAAAAATCAGATCACCTTTTGATAAGGTGCTTTAAACGGGCAATTAGGGTTCGCTGGGGTTTATTAATTAGCGCACTTCCGGCCAAACGGCACGCGATATTGTGATACGGTATGATGCAAAGTGCCGTGTCATCGTGTTGGGTCGAGGATTTTAATAATGACAAGCAAGAATAACGGAGAAGACAACCCTGAAGTTAAAAGCCTAAAAGAGGAAGAATAAAAGGATAAAAAGATTTCGAGGTAACATTTCAAAATTTTTAATTTATTCTAATTAAAGCATTGAATTTTTAAGAAAATAATTAAGTGAATAATTGAACAGATGAATTTTTAACCCGAAAATTTTATTTTTGGATACAAAAATGCATTCTCAACAAGAAATATACCAGTTGATGTATCAGCAAAAGAAATAAGTTTTAACAAAACAGTTCAATTTTCAACCAATGTAGAATTTTTAACAAAATAATAAAATTTGCAGCGAACAAAAAGATAAATTTTGAACGAAACACATGAATTCTTAAGGAATAATGAAAATGTTGAATGCAAATTTAAAATATTAATTTTTAACAGAAGAAAGCAAATTTTCAAGAAAGTAGTGCAATTTTTAGCCAAAAAGATGAATTTATAACCAAAATTATCAATCTGGAACCAAAAACTTGATTTTTTAACAAAGCAGTTCAACTTTTAACAACAAATGACCATTTGTTAACGAAAGTGATACATTTTCTACAAAATAGTTGAATTTTTAAATCAGAAAATATTAATTTTTTACCAAAAAGACGAATTTTCAACAAAAGAGTTAGATGTTAACAAAGGCGATGAATTTTCAAATAAAATTATGAATTTTGCAACCAACAACAAATGACTTTTCCAAATAAACAGTCAAATTTTTCACAGCGAAATATTTTCCATAAATAGGTGGTGTGAGAGGTCAGGAACCAAATGCATTCTCATACAGTCGCCAACGATCATTTGCGGAGTAAATATTGCGCGAGAAATAAACCTTTCTCTAGGCTTTTGTTACGCTCTCAAAAAGAACCGCACGCTCGAGCAGCGCAGTGCAGTGAAGTTTTGTGTTACATTTGAAATGTCTGCAACAGAGACTTTCACCATAAAAAATCAGGCGTACGTAGAGGATGCAATGAGCCAATCAGCTATTTCTGATTGGCGCTGCTCAGGCGTACAGTCCATTTTTGAGAGCGCAACGGAAGCCTACAAAAAGGGATTACTTTCCGCGCGATATTTACTTCGCAAATTTTTGTAGGCGACTGTTCGAGCTTGCATTTGGTTTCTGACATCCTACATCACCAATCCTGCCAATCCCTCTATTGCTCCGCCTGGGCTACAGAAAGTCAGTCCTAATACTTCTGGAACTTTGATATTGTGACGGACACCTACAAAATGGGCTTACTTCCCGCGTAGAAGTAGACCTTACGTCTACTTAAAAAGTCTCCGCTCAAAAAAAGTCTAATCTTGAAAAAATTATAGAATTTGAAACATATTTCCTGTTTAAAGTTTATTTTTTGTGCGCCTACCTGACGACAATGAACGGAGAGAGACGAGAGAGAAAAGGATAGTCTCTGAAAGGAGATCTTTCAGGGAGGAGCATTCTCTGTGAGGCTTTGTTACGTTATTTATTCGTTTAATTAACTCTCCTCGCTTCCAATAAACCTTCAGCGGAATGCTGAGCGGATTTTAACGCCGACGGGACACGCGACACTGCTCTCTTTCCTAGATTAAATTCTCAAATGAAAAGGAACGTCAACGAAAAAGGTAACTTTCGGTGAGAATGACAAATATGCGTGCTAAATCGGATTAAACTGTTTAATTTAAGGCTTTATTGCCGACCTAAACACTTTTTTACGAGCTCGAGTAACAGAAGTATTAAACCAGATAAAGAGGTTATCGTGACTTTATTTTCAAATAAAAACACTATTTATATTTCATTTTTTGATTTAGTTATCAGTAGTTTAATTTATTCAAAACTCTTTTTGATTTAATCGTTACCCGTTAATTATTTTATTTTATGAAAAGTATTATACCAGTTTAAATTTCGCGCCAAGCTGATAAGTGTTTGACGCGTCTCGATGCGCCCACGCGCAGCTTCTTCGCTCCAATGAAAGGGACGGGGCGGCGCGAATTTCAAACTTAAAAACTGATTTTCTTATTTTATCAGTTGTACGGAATAAGCCTCGAAACTATTCTTTTGAAAACACTTTTAACTTTTCCTAATGGATGTTGTTTTATATCATAAATTTGAAGTTTTTAAAATAAATCTTTTAAGAGTCCTTTTATTAAGAAAAATCATAAAAACCTTATACAAATTTATAAACATTTGTGCTTTTTAATACTCTTCTGTCTTTAAATTCAAACTTTAAAATTATCTAAGGAATGATCAATATTATACATATTTTTCGTTAGTATTTTTCACTAAGAATTAGTATCTATGAAAATAATTCTAATATAGAATCTTATAGTCTCGAAGCAGGCTTAAAATTTCTAATAATTTCAGGTTTTGTTAGTTTCTGTCAGTGGAAATTAGAAATGTCAAACAAAAATGATCAAGATTTCGGATTTTCAGCAATTTTAGGTTATGTTATCGTTTTACACTAGAAAGAGGTATTTTTAATAAGAAAACTATGAGATTTCAAATATCACCGATTTTTCAACAAATTACGTATTTTGGATTTGATAGCGTTCTTACCGTTCTGAGTTTTTAAGACACAAATTAGATTTTAAAGGTTCATAATTTTCTAACAATTTTAGGTTATGAGAAAGTTTTACATCAAAAATTGGTACTTTAAAACAAAGTCAATTATTATTTGAATGATATTCAGACAAATTTGGATTATGTGTTTTTAAAATATTTTTTAGCGTTTCGCACCAAAAAGTGGTATTGTAAAACAAAAAACATTGTCATTTTAAACAGATTCACAATCTTTAACAATTTTGGATTATGATAGGGCTTTTTTCGTCCACATTTGGCATTTTTAATTTTTTTTAAATATTCATATATTTGAACAAGTTTCGAAACTTTGAACAATTTCAGATAGTATTAGTGTTTTGTGAAAAACATTCTCATTTTTTAACAGCCTTATGTTATTTTATGAAATTACACCAAAAATTAATTTTTTTAAAACAAACATCATTACAATTTAAAGAAAATTTAGAATCTTAACGAATTTTTTATTATGTTAATAATGCTCATTGGGAAATTGAATTTTTAGTTTAAAAAATTAGATTGTAAGAAAGATTCGCATACTTCAAGAAGTTTAGGTTATGTTAGCCTTTCACAATAAAAGTGGTATTTAAAAACAAAATAATTTTAGTTTTGTTAACAAATGTAGGATACATCAGCGTCTTACATCAAAAATTGGCATTTAAAAAAAAATCGTCATTTGAAGAAGATTAAGGATCTTGAAGAATTCTGGGTTATAATAGGTTTTTTTCACCAGAAATAGATATTCTTTATTATAAATAACAAGATTCTAAAGCCCCTTTACAAATGTAAAAAATTTAGTTAATGTTATTTTAAATTTTAGTCCGAATTTTATTACTTCATATGATGCAGTAAGGTTCTAGAAGGTTCTTCATTGTAATCCACACGTTTTGGAAATAACGTTTTACAATGAAAACATGGATTGCGCATTAAAAAAAAACTAAATAAACTGAAAGTTGTCCATGTAAAATTCGTTTAGTGATTTTTAATAATAATATATCTTCCTCTTTGCTTCAAAGTTCTAGAAAGTTCTAGACTGCAGCAGAATGTATTTCGTGAGTTATTTGCGCATTAAATAAAATGTGGAGTTTTTAATTAAATGTTTTATTTAAAAGAATTCAATAACTCGAATTTGTAGACAAACCCGAATGGCATACTGGCAACATCGTTTTCTGACGTCATCGGTAACCTTCTCGAATATTCTAAAAACTTAGCACGGACATGAACCACTTGAGCTGTGAAATGGTCTCCATGTCAGTAACATGTCGATAACAGAGATCTTACGTTAGAAGTCTCCTTCTTTAACCACTCCCTTGATTTCTAGTTAAAATAAATAACACTGTTGATGAAGAAAGTTGAAGAAACGATAAATCACCCCGGATAAGGAAAGCGAAAATAAAAAAAAGGAGATTTGCTTCCGAGGTTGAGGGTCTATCGAGCCGAAGGTCTGATTTGGGTAGCGGCCAGAAAAAAAGTGCAAACGTTTCGCCAATTTCGCCGATACACGTCCGGCGATTCGAGTCGTTTTACGGAGTGCAAAATTCCGTCGATTCGGCAGATTTATTTTCGCCACCGATGTAGACGAGAAGAACAGACGTCGCCAACACTTTAGGGGTTCGTCACCTCTCGTAACTGTGATTAACCGAGGAGTAAACAGCGGACCAATAACATGCTAATTCTCACCAGATTGTGTCGTGATCCCTAACCAAAAGATCAGTGGGGGTGGGGAAGGGGCGAATTGATTGAAAATAGCGAGAAAAAACATCAGGAGTTTCCATTACTTTTAAAGCTAACTTTAAGATTGAATTTTCATTTTGATAAAATTGCGGATTAATATAAACTCTTTCCACATCTGCTAATTTTTTTGATATTTCCTAAAATTATGGAAAATTTATTAAAACACCCTAAGAGCCTTTAAAATTCAAACAAGAATTGAAATCCTTGTAAAAATTTTGAATTTTGTTTATCTCTTGAAAAAAACCTTAGAATTATTTTTTAATTCCCAACAATATTTTTAATAGTTCTAAATCCCGTAAAGCTATTGATATCAAATAAAAATTCCTTGGAAAATTTATATATATCCTAAAATATATCAAATTCTTTAAAATATTTTGAAACCCCTTAAAAGTCTTTGAAGCTCTTAAAAATTCCTTGGAATTTATTTTATTACCTTAAAATATTTCAGATCCTTTGAAATCTTGTGAAATCCCTTTAAGCTTTTTAGAGCTCTTGAAAATTCCTTAAAATTTTTCTAAATATGCTGAAATATTTGAAATCCTTTTAAATAATTTTAATTAATAAAAATCTATTAAAAATACCTTGAATTTCTTTAATTCTTTGAAATTCTTTGGAATTTTTTTAATTATTATACAATTTTTCAAATCATTTGTAATACCACCAAATTATTAAAATAAATGTAAAATTCCATTTAATCTTTTAAAATATCGTAAGATTTGTACGATTCCTTAAAAAATTTTAAATACCTTGAAATTTTAAATCTAAAATTCTACGAAATGCTTCAATTCTTAATCCCTTAATCCTTTAAATCCTGGAAACTTCATAGGAAAACTTAAAATTTCTTTAAAATACTCAAAATTATTTCAAATCCTGTAAAATCTTTGACGATCCTTTGAAGTGTTTTAAAGCTCCCTAAAATACTTAGAAATCTTTTTAAACTTTTTAACGCTATTTTCATTTTCATAGAATTTTGAAAAATATATTGTTTGGAATATCTTAAAATTATTGAAATTGATTAACAATTCATTCAAATTTTATAAAATAAACTAAAGTAATTCAAAATCTTTAAAATCTTTAGAAATTCCTTTAAATTTTTTTAAACTCTCTAAAATTCCTTGGATTTTTTTTAATTATCATACAATTTTTCAATTCATTTAAAATACCACCAAATTATTAAAATAAATTTTAAATTCCATTTAATCTTTTAAAATATTGTAAGATTTGTACGATTTGAATTTTAAATACCTTGAAATTTTTAATCTTTGAAATTCTAGGAAATGCTTCAATTCTTAATCCCTTAACCCTTCAAATCCTGGAAACTTCCTCGGAAAACTTGAAATCTCTTTAAAATATTAAAAATTATTTCGATTTTATTTAGAATTTTGAAAAATATATTATTTGAAATATCTTAAAATTATGGAAATTAATTAACAATTCATTGAAATTTTGTAAAATAAACTAAAGTAATTCAAAATCTTTAAAATCTTTTGAAATTCCTTTAAATTTTTTAAAACTCTCTAACATTCCTTGCGATTTTTTAAATTATTATGAAATTTTGCAAATACTTTAAAACGCCTCAAAATTATTAAAATAAATTAAAAATGCATTAGAAACTTTGTAAAATACCCCGAAATATTTGAAATCTTTCCAAATATTTTGAAATTCCTTGCATTTTTATATAGCTCTCTCAAATTTCTTCGAATTTTCAAAAATACCCTAAAATATTTTTAATTCTTTGAAATACCTTCATTTTCTTGGAACCTGTTCAAATACCGTACATCCCTACAATATTTACGATCCTTTGATTTTTTGGAAATCCTATGAAACTTTTTAAATATCTGAAAAAATGATTTTAATTTTTTGAAATACCCTAAAATCCTTTTAGTTAAAAATTTTTTTTTTACTGAAATAAATTAAAAATGCATTATAAACTTTTTAAATACCCCAAAAGATTTGAAATCCTTCGAAATATTTAGAAATCCCTTGCGTTTTTGTATAGCTCTCTCAAATTTCTTCGAATTTTAAAAATACCCTGAAATATTTTTAATTCTTTGAAATACCTTCAAATTCTTGGAATCTGTTCAAATACTCTACATCCCTACAATATTTACGATCTTTTCATTTTTTTGGAATTCCTTTGTAACTTTTTAAAGATCTCAAAAAATTAAAATAATTTTTTGAATTAAACTAAAATCCTTTTAATTTTTTGGAAAAGCTTGAAAAGAGTTCAAGAAAATAATTTATTGAAATAAAAGTTACTGAAGTGATATTCTCAATAACAAAAAGTGAATACAGTGACTTTATTTTTAAAAAAGTAAGGAAAAAGTGATTTTAAAAATATTTTTTTACTAAAAGGGATTTTATGGAAACCCTGATTATTCTTGACATTTGCCTAAAGTGCTTGGTACAAAAAAATCCCGCACTTTCCCCCGATTTCCAGGCCTTCCCTGACCTGCATCAAACTTGAATTATTAAATTATTAAAAAAAAATCTTTAATGGAAAAATATCCCACCCCCTGGATTCGTACTTGAAAATTCCCCCGACCAAAACTTCATCAATAAACAAATACTTCTAAACTAGTTTGTGCTATAAATAAGTTAAATTAGCTACAAAAAACTTAGAATGCGTATTTTTTCAATCGAATGTCAATTTATTCTTTAAATAAATTAAATAAATAATTTTTGAGCTTATATCACGTCTACCAAAAAAAAAAAAACACTACCACGGTATTCGAACCCAGGTCGAAAAAACCTTCATTCACGAGACTTGCCTCCTGCAACAAAACTTTCCTCTTATAGTCCGGGGGCTGGGTATGTTCCCGTATGCATTCAAGAGGCAAGAGATGAAAACCAGATAATATGATGTATTTTGACCTGCTGAATCCAAAGATACCGGTTAATTTTACGAGAAGTGGATGGGTTTTGTTTAAAACGCAATAGTTGAAACAAATATGAAAAAATGGGTTTTCTCAACGGGACAAATTTTTTCTTTAAAATATGGAGAATTCTAAGCATAAAAGTTCTCTTGTAATTATTTTGTTAAAGGCATATTTACGAAGTTATAAATTTTCAAAGTTCAAAATTTGACGATTTTCGCAAACTTAGAGTATCGATTATACTTGACCTATTGAATATTTTTGAAAAATTAAAGAAGCAATTCGTTCTTTGAGAGTTCCTCTACCTATTCATTATACGCAACATTCGATTAACCAGTCGGAAGCCTAGTTATCGCAATTTACAAGTAGCGCCTTTTGTGCGCGCGACAGTGCGTTGGCGCTTATGGCTGCCGAGGTACTCGCGGCCTTACTGAAGTAAGTATGAAGTTTGTCTGTTTGTATGAAATTAATTGTTTGAAAAAAACGCTCACAAATTAGATGCTCTGTTTTATGGATATGATATGCAGGATAATTTGTTGGTGCCAAAGAAAGTTTACAATTTATTACCGCCTATGAGCGAATTTGTTCCAAATTGTCGGTGTACATCTTGCACTCGAAAAACGTCGCGTTGTTGTTTAGAAGCCAAAATAAAGTGTTGTTTCTTTTGTTTGTGTCAAAAGAATGATACATGTAAAAATGAATTTAATGAGCCTGATAAAAAAAAACTGAGCAGAAAAATATTTATATTTTATATATTCTGATATGTATGTACAGTGTATTATATTTAGTTGATAATAAAGCATTATGTTTATATATAATAAAATTATTATTTATCAAGAACTGAGTGATGGACTGCAAAGAGTCGGGGCCAACTTCATACTTACTTCAGTAAGGTCGCGAGTACCTCGCCAGCCATAAGCGCCAAACGCACTGTCGCGCGCACGAAAGGCGCTACTTGTAAATTACGATAACTATGCTTCCGACTGATTGATACAATGTTGCGTATAATGAATAGGTACAGGAACTCTCAAAGAACAAATTTCTTTTTTAATTTAAAAAATATATTCAATAGGTCAAGAATAATCGATACTCAAAGTTTGCAAAAAACGTCGAATTTTGAACTTTGAAAATTTATAATTTTGTAAATATGCATTTACCAAAAAAATTACAAGAGAACTTTTATGCTTAGAACTGTCCACATTTTAAAGAAAAAATTTGTCCCGTTGAGAAAAAACACTTTTTCATATTTGTTTAAACAATTGCGTTTTAAACAAAACCCATCTACCACTCGTTAAATTAACCGGTATCATTGAATTCAGCAGGTTAAAATACATAAGATTAACTGGTTTTTATCTTATGCCTCTTGAATGCCTACGGGAACATACCCAGCCCCGGGACTATTAACAAAGTCCGTCCAAACAGACTATTTGGAACCATAAATCAGTTCAGCTGAATAACAATAATGTCAAACTGTTTATTCTCACTAAAATTTCAATTTATTTTTTAAATAAATTATGCTCAAGGTTCAACCAGGTTTACCGCAAGAACAAAAATTCGATCAATTTTGAATTAAAAAAAGCGATCGCTCACGTGACTGATGGACGGGACATGTTATCAGAGCCTCTTGAAAACTTTCTGGCCGATCCATCACATCCAAAAGTCGGGTTGTATTGTTCCTCGAGTCATGGGAGGCAATTTAATTAACGCGTCTGGCCACATCGAATCGATGAACTGTTTCACAGCTCGCGGGTTATGGTAGGGTGAGGGGGGGGGGCATCACTGGTTAGAAGATTCGACTTCGATGGCGCCATTATTCGCTTTAACGATAAGGATCGTACAATACGAAACGACCAGTTTTGCCCCCAAACTTAGAATTCCAAGAGGCATCCCAGTCTGAGTCGCGAGTCAATCGGCCGGAAGCGATCGCGTGCTTGGGCGAGCGAATTCGTCGGTTTCTCTAAATCAAATCAAAAAGGCGACGGGTAGCGCTCTGGGTTCGTAAAAAAGAGAAAATTAGGTGGGGAAAAGCGAGTAAAGGGGGAACAAATATACGGATGCGATTAAAAATGGGTTATATTTGGAAAATTCTGATATCAAATTCCTAGAGATTGAAAATAATAATTAAATTTATTATTTGACAAATTAACAGAGGCCGAATAACTTAACCCATTAAGTCCTGACTGGACACATTTTAAATATTTTTTTCAACGGCTCTATTAACTATGAAATCGGTCATAGAAAAAAT
>JAAAKG020138338.1:0-12657 GCA_010014905.2 Druon quercuslanigerum
TAAAAAAACATGAATTTTTAACTGAAAATATATATTTTATTTTATATTTATATACTTATATATATTTCATTTTATTTTATATTATTTAACTGAAAATATATATTTTCTACAAAAAAGATAAATTTTCAACCAAATAGTATGCAATTTTTAGAAAAAATAAATTAATTCCGAACCAAAAATAGAATGGTTGACTTTTGAAATAATAAATACGTATTTTCAATAAGATATTTTAATTTTCAACCAAAGAGATGAATTTTCATCTCAAATTATGAATTTTTGCAACAAAAATTAATTAGCAAAAAATATTCAAATATTCAACCCAGACGTTGCATTTTTAACACAAAATTAGAATAGTTAACGATAATATATTTTTCTACCAAAAAAATGAACTATTAACAAGATACATGAATTTTCAAGTAAAAAAATATATTTTATACAAAAAAGATAAATTGTCAATAAAGTACTTGAATTTTAAACAAAAACAGTTATTTCAATTAGCAATTAGGAAATTAAAATTCAACTAAAAATAAAATCATTAAATTTTCTGTTAAAAAAGTAATTTCCAACCAAAAATGAAACGATTTTTCAATAAAATAGTGAAAAATTGTCACAAGAGGGATGGGCGAGTCAAAAATCACTAAAAATGACGTCACTTAAATTGATGGACCCTTCTTTGCTTCCTCTCCTTTTTTTAATAGCCACACTAAAAAGAGAAATTGCAGAAAAGCAATTTTATAACTGGGAATTGGAACGATGGTAAAAATGATAATATTTCGTTTTTTTTCTTCAAATCTTGTAGCGAACCCACGCAGGGATCTTGTTCCACTTCATCAGCCGGTCACCAAATGATATTGTTGTCCCCAAAATTTGACCGTTTGAGAGAGAATATAAAAGATAAAGCAACAAGTATTCTACCAAATCGTGAATTCTTTTTTAGAACAAAATTTCCAGTTTTTTTAAACTAATAATTTTATAATTTGATGTTTATTTTATTCCTATTTATTTTCCTTTTTTTAATTGAACGTTTGTACGTTAAATAAAAATTAAATAAGAGATTCTAAAAATTTTTTTTCTTTAAAATCTGAAATGTACAATATATTTATTAATGGTTAATATTGTTTAATATCCCACAAAATTATATTTTTTAAACCTAATTTGCAATATAGTATATTGTTATTTATTTAAAGATATAATCTTCATCTATCTATAATATAATAATGTCCATTAAAAATATTTCTTTAAATATATATTATTTATAAATTTTTTATTTTATTTAATTTGAATTTATTTGGGTTTAATCAAATAGAATTTAAGGCCGTTTTTTAATTTCAGACGCGTGAAGGAGAATAAACAGAGATTTCTTATTTCTTTTTTCTTATTTTTTATTATTTCTTATTTCTTATTATTTCTTATTAAAAATATTGCTACGGAAAATTTAATTTATCCTATTAAATAAACAATTTTTCTTAAAAATTACCTAATCCAAATTAGAATCATTATATTAATTTTAGAACATTCCTCGATCTAAGAACAAATTGTAATTTTTTTAAATTATGGACTAAAAATTAATTTTTAGTGTTTCAATTGTACTAACTAATTAAAAGTTAAAATGCTGTGAATAATAATTTTTTTAAATTGACTATTCCAGATCTAAAATATAATTTTTTATTGAAAATGCTGTGATGCAATTAATAAGTACTTATAATTTACGCGGACAATTTTCTTCACTAACTTAAAATTATAATTTAAAAAAAAATCACCTGTTCCAAATGAAAATCATAACATTATTTTTTTTTTAATTCCGCGCTCAAAGACGAAATTTCATGTATTTATTTATGATTATTATTCTTTAATATCCAACACAATGATATTTTTTAAACAGAAAAATATTTTTTAGAAAAAGTATGAAAAGTTCTGAATATTTTTAAAATATTCATGTCCTGGACATGAATGGATACAATTTTCCCTTCTTAATTTGCAATATAGTATATTGTTATTTATTTAAACGTATGATTTTTAAGGCGCTTTTACATTTCTTAGTGTTTATGCTCATCAAAAATATTTCTTTAAATTTAAATTAGTTTTTATTAACCACTAATTTTATTCCTTTGCGTATTTACAATTCATAACGCTTAGATTAAATATTATTTATAAATTTTTTATTCAATATAATTTGAATTTATCAGGGTTTTATTGTAGGCTGTTTCTATTCTAAACTTAAAATATAATTTCCCATTAAAAATATTGTAAAAATCATTAGGTTATTTAAGAAAATTCCCCGCTTGATGACAAAATTGTACTTTTTTTGGAATTCTGGGTCAAAGATGGATTTTTTTTGCTTAAATTACCTAAATATTCCATTTTCAGTTAAAGCCGCGTTTTGTTTGACTTAAAATTCAACTAATTAATTCAATGTTAAAATTGGTGTATTTGTTTAATACTCATAATTTAGGTTCAAAATTAAAATTATTGGTCGCAAATGTAATTTTTTTATTGAAATATCGTTTTTTGTTGTCAAAATCATTTTTTTTTACTAAAGATTTCTTTATACCACTTTTGGTAAGAAAATGTATCTATTTTATTTTAGAATACACTTTTCTAAACAAAACGCTTTCCTTTGTAATAGAAAATTAAACTATTTGGACCATAATTCTTGCAATTTTTTGAAAATTTAGGTTTTTTAGTAGAAATTTGATTTTTTTGATTGAAACTATACATTTTTTGGTTAAACATTTCACAACTAATTTTTAAAAAAATTATATTTTGGTTAAAAATTCTTCATTTTAGTTAAAAAATAATCGGTTTGGTATAAAATATTACTGTTGCCTTAAAAATTCGTTTTTTTTTTCGTTGAAATTGATTTTTTGTTGGAGGTACATGATTTTGTTTTAAAAAAAGATTTTTTTCTTCAAAGATGATTTTTTTAATTAAAAATATTTTTTTTTGCTTTAAACATTAATTTTTATAACAAAAAATTCAACTATTACAATTTTTGTTGAATGTTATTCTTTCTTGGTTGAAAATTCAACTACCTGATTGAATATTTATAGTTTATAGTTTATTTATTCACAGTGAAGAATACATTTTTTATTAGAAAATTAAGGTTCTTCATTGAAAATTTATCTTTTTGTTGGTGAATTTAACTATTTCATTGAATTTTTTTTTAATTCAGCTTCTCGTTTAAATAAAAAAATTTTTTTTGGTAATTAAAATCCATCTATTTTTTAAAAAGTCATTTTTTTGATTGAAAATTGAAAACTATTTTGTTCTAAATTCTTTACATTTGATAAAAAATTAATTTTTTCATCCTTAAAAGTCTACAATTTAATTTTTGCTTTAACATTAATGTTTTTTATTTGAAACCTCAAATATTTGATCAAAAATTCATGTATTTTTTTTTGAAAAATTGTCTTCTTCATATGAAATTAAATTTTTTGGTTGAAAATCTTTGTTGTAAATTTAACATTTTTCTGAAAAATTGAACTATTTTGTTAAAAATTCGTTTTTTGTTTTTGTCGAATATTATCTTTTTTAGTTGAAATTTGATATTTTTTGGTTTAAAATATAACTGTGGTCTTGAAAATTCGTTTTTTTCGTTTAAATTGATTTTTTGTCGGAGATACATGATTTTGTTATAAAAAAAGAGTTTTTTCTTCGAAGATAATTTTTTTAATAAAAAATAGTTTTTTTTGGCCTTGAAAAGGATTTTACGATAGTATCCGTGATATAGAATTAAATTTTTGGGTTAAAAATCTTTGTTGGATATTCATCTTTTTGCAGGCAGTTAAAAAGGTATCTTTTTTAGAAAAAATTCAACTATTTTGTTTAATATTTGTCATGTTTGGCAAAAAATTATTCTTTTTAGACTATTTAAAAAAAATTAGTTTTGTTGTTGTTGTTGAATTTCATCATTTTCAGTTAAAAATTGATCTTTTTTGGTTTAAAATATAAGTGTGGTCTTGAAAATTTGTTTTTTTTTTTGTGGGAATTGCTTTTTTGTTGGAGATACATGATATTGTTGTAGAAAAGAGTTTTCTCTTCAAAGATAATTTAAAAAAAAAAATAGTTTTTTTGCCTTGTTTATTAATTTTTATAACAGAAAATTCAACTATACCAATTTTTGTTGAGTGCTTTTATTTCTTGTTAAAAAATTCAACTACCTGATTGCATATTTATAGTTTATAGTTTGTTTATTTACAGTTAGAAACAAATTTTTTTGTAGAAAATTAGGGTCCTTATTGAAAAGTCATCTTTTTGTTGGTAAATTTGGCTATTTTATTGAATTTGTTTTTAATTCAGCTTCTCGTTTTGGTTAAAAAAAATTTTTTATAAAAAATCCATCTATTTTTATTAAATTCGTCTTTTTGGTTGAAAATTAAAAACTATTTGGTTCAAAATTATCTACTTTCAATAAAAAATTAATTTTTTTATTCCAAAAGTCTAGAATTTAATTTTTGGCCTAATATTAATGTTTTTTATGATAAACTGAAATATTTTATTTAAATTACATGTATTTTTTTGAAAAATAGTCTTCTTGATATAAAATTTAATTTTTTAGTTGAAAATCTTTGTTGCTAATTCATCTTTTTGCTTAAAATTGAACTATATTGATAAAAATTCTTTTTTTGTTGTTGTTCAATTTCATCTCTTTTAGTTGAAAATTGTTCTTTTTTGGTTGAGAATTGCACTACTTGGTAGGCAGTTAGAAGTGTAATATTTGTAAGTTTTGGCAAAAAATTATTCTTTTAAGACTATTTTTAAAAAATTCGTTTTTTGTTGTTGTTGATTTTCATCTATTTTAGTTAAAATTTGATCTTTTTTCGTTTAAAATATAACTGTGGTCTTGAACATTCGTTTTTTTTCGTTGAAATTGACTTTTTGTTGAAGATACATGATTTTTTTGTAAAAAAAAAGAGTTCTTCTTAAAAAAAAATCACTTTAATTAAAAATAGTTTTTTTTCCTTGAACATTAATTCTTGTTACAAAAAATTCAACTATTCTAATTTTTGTTGAATGTTATTCTTTCTTGGATGGAAATTCAACTACCTGATTGCATATTTATAGTTTATAGTTTATTTATTCACAGTTAAAAATAAAATTTTTAGTAGAAAATTAAGGTTCTTTATTGAAAATTCATCGTTTTATTGGTAAATTAAAATATTTTATTCAGTTTTTTAAAAATTCAGCTTCTCCTTTTAAATTTGATAAAAAAACTTTTTTAAATAAAAATTAATCCATTTTTTTGAAAATTCGTCTTTTTGGTTGAAAATTCAAAACTATCTTGTTCAAAATTCTCTACTTTTGATTACAAATTAATTTTTTATCCTTAAAAGTCTGCAATTTAGTTTTTGGCCTAATATTAATGTTTTTTATTTGATAACTCAAATATTTGATTAAAAAATCATGTATTTTTTAAAAAAATAGTCTTCCCTCATATAAAATTAAATTTTTTAGTTGAAAATCTTTCTGAGAAATTCACCTTTTTGCTGAAACATTAAACTATTTTGTTAAAATTTCGTTTTTTGTTGTCGTTGAATTTCATCTTTTTTAGTTAAAATTTGATCTTTCTTGGTTTCAAATATAACTGTGGTCTTGAAAATTCGGTTTTTTCGTTGAAATTGATTTTTTGTCGGAGATACATGATTTTGTTGTAAAAAAGTTTTTTCTCTTCAAAGATAATTTTTTAAATTAAAAATAGTTTTTTTGCCTTGTTTATTAATTTTTATAACAGAAAATGCAACTATTTTAATTTTTGTTGAGTGTTATTCTTTCTTGTTTAAAAATTCAACTACCTGATTGCATATTTATAGTTATATAGTTTGTTTATTTAAAGTTATAAATAAATTTTTTAGTAGAAAATTAAGGTTCTTTATTGAAAATTCATCTCATTTTTAGTAAATTGAACTAGTTTATTCAATTTTTAAAAAATTCAGCTTCTCATTTTAATTTTGAAAAAAATTTTTTAATTAAAAATTCATCCATTTTTTTGAACATTTGTCTTTTTAATTAAAAATTAAAACTATTTTGTTCAAAATTCTCTACTTTTGATTACAAATTAATTTTATCATCCTTATAAGACTACAATTTAGTCTTTGGCTTAATATTAATGTTTTTTATTTAAAATCTCAAATATTTGATTGAAAATTCATGTACTTTCATGAAAAATAGTCTTCTTTTTTTAGTTGAAAATTGTTCTTTTTTGGTTGAGAATTCTACTACTTGGCAGACATATAAGAATATATCTTTTTTAGTAAAAATTCAACTATTTTGTGCAGCATTTGTCAGTTTTGGCAAAAAATTATTTTTTTGGACTATTTTTAAAAAATTTGTTTTTTGTTGTTGAATTTTATACTTTTTAGTTGAAAATTGATCTTTTTTGGCAGGTAGTTAAAAAAGGGTCTTTTTATGTGAAATTAAACTATTTTGTATAATATTGGTCAGTTTTGGCAGAAAATTGTTATTTTTACTCTATTTTTTAAAAATTCATTTTTTGTTGTTGAATTTCATCTTTTTTAGTTGAAAATTAATTTTTTTGGTTGAGAATTCAATTATCTCTTGGGTAGTTAAAAATGAATCTTTTTTAATTGAAATTCAACTATTTTGTGTAATATTTGTCAGTTTTAGCAAGAAATTATTTTTTTCTTTTAAAATTTGCCTTTTCGCTTTTAAGATTCAATTATCTTGGCAAAAAATGTTTTTTCACATTGATTGTTTTTAAAAATTACATTTTGTTGAGAATTTACTTTTTCGGTTGAAGATTCATTATCATATTTAAAACTAATTTAAATATAATGTACTATCCATTTTGGTTTCACTTAATAGAATTTATAACTATTTAAAAAGTGTGTCGTCCCTTTGAAAAAAATTGTTCCTCCTGACATGGATGATAGTGACAATAGCATAAAGCTAAAGATGTAACGCCCCTGAGGCGATGTAAATAATACATGCTCTAAGCCCTGATAATTGGCCCATATAGCATATATAAGTGATTAAGAGCAATTAGAAGGCTGTCGTGATACTGCGAGATCTAATGCTCGTGCTTCGATCGCGAGGTTGATTGGGACCCAATATCTGACGATCTCGCTTAATCTAAAGTTAAAAGTCCTCCACGCGGAGACCTGATCGAGATCAACCCGATCCTAGTTTTCGCTGGGTCTTGGGAAACTAGGAAGAGGTCCAGAGATAAAATTTTTTCTTGTCTTCTATCAAGTCCTTTCCATCGTTTAAAACTATAGACTATAGAGTATCGAGGCTACAGTGGCTACAGCAACCAGAAAAGGGCAAAATTTAATGTATCCGTCAATTAAAATTTGTGCTGGTCAGGACTGGAAAAACTTCGAGCTTCTCTTATAAGGATTTACAAGGAACATAATGTTCTCCGATGCAGCTTAGCTTAAACCCTATTCTTCTGAGATGCGCTTACTTAAGTGCGTGTGTTACTTCAAAGCAAGGGTAATTCAATAAATTGTTGGATGTTGGTCGCAAAGACTTGTCCAGTCTCAGGTCAAGCAGACCAGTGTTGCCAGAATGAGGCTCAATGAAAGTTATAGGAGAATATCATTAAAAAAAATTTTTGATATAAGGTGTTTATCTTCTTTTAAAGTAAAGACGCGTAAAGAAGAATCAGAGATTTGATTCGAACCGAGTATTAAAAGAGATGTGTTTGAGATTTAAAAGAATGATTTTTGAAAATCCACTAACTCTAGCTCTAAACTATAATTTCTCATTTAGATTATAGTGATGCAACTGATAATTAATTCAATAAAATGTTAAATGGTGGTCGCCAAGACTTGTCCTGGAAATTATCAAACAACATATTTTAACATAAGGTGTTTGTCTTTTTTCAAGCAAAGACACGTGATGCAATTAATAATTAATTCAATAAATAGTTTGATGGTGGTCGCAAAGTCTTGTCCAGTCTCAGACCAAACAAACCAGTGTAGCCAGAGTGAAGCTGAATGAAAGTTGTAGGAGAATATTATCAAACAAAATATTTTGATATAAGGTGTTTGTCTTTTTTCAAGCAAAGACACGTGATGCAATTAATAATTAATTCAATAAATTGTTGAATGGTGGTTGCCAATACTTTTCCAGCCTTTGCCAGATTGAGGCTTAATGAATATCACAGGAGAATATCAAAAAACAAAATATTTTGATATACGGTGTTTGTCTTTTTTCAAAGTAAAAACGCGTGAAGAAGAATCAGAGATTTGATTTTAAACGATTCTTAAAAGAGATGTATTTCAGGCTTAAGAAATTGTTTAAAAAAATTTACTATTTCAGATGTGGAATATATTTTTTCATTTAAAATACAATGATGCAGTTAATACTAAATTCAATAAATTCTTCGGTGGTGGCCGCATGTAGCCAGAGTCAAGCTCAATGAAAGCTATAGGAGAATATTATAAAAAAACATAGTTTTGTATAAAGTGTTTATATTTTCAAGTTTAAGAAGCGTAAAGGAGAATACGAAATAAGATTTGAAACGATTTTTAAAAGATAAGTATTTGACGCTCAAAGAATTCTTTTTGGAAATTCACTATTACAGATCTGAAAGATAATTTCTCATATAATATAAAAAAAATGGTTCGATGGTGGTCGCGAAGAGTTTTCTTGTCTAAGACTAAGCAATAAATCAGTAATGCCAGAGTGAGGTTCATTGAAAGTTATAGAAGAATATTCTAAAACAACATAGTTTTATATAAAATGTTTGTCTCTTGTCAACTTCGAGATGTTTGAAGGAGAATTAGATATTTGATTTGGAACGAGTTCTAACAGAGTTTTATTTGAGATTTAGGAAATTCTGTTTGAAAATTCGCTAATCCAGATCTAGAATATAATTTCTTTTGAAAATACAGTGATGCAATTAATAATTACTTATAATTGCTGCGAAAAATTTCTTTATCAACTTATAATAATGATTTTTTTTTTAATTGCCTGTTGCGAATCAGAATTTAGAACAATTTGGAATTTAATTATTTGTATTAATTTACTGTGGAAACTCTGCTTCTACAACCAGTTATCATTATTATTAGTTGCTACATTTGTTTTGCATTTTTTGAACATTGGTAATGTAATTAGCATAAAATAACAATATTTAGAAGCCAAAAAATACTTGCAAATAAATTTAGGTATATAAATTTTATTATTGATGCAATATTGAAATACAAAAAGAAGCGAGAAAAACAAGACAAGACAAAACAAGACATTGAGAGTATTGCTGTCATTCTCGATGTTACCCATCAACATGGATCAAAATCCTTGTTCAGTCTCTTTTTTCGAAATTAACCCCTTGTTATTTCTATCTTTTTAAATAATTTTTTAATGTTTCTTTCATATTTCATTGATGGAATTTTTCTATGTTTCAACATGGTCAAATTTGCAATATCAACTACTACAGTGTTTTTCATAGAACTAATTACTCAGGACTTATTTTTTTGACTTTAGGTTTTTGTTTCCTGATGAGGAACGCATTTGTCTCTCGAAAAGTCCACAATAAAGGATCATCGATATCTTTTTTTTGGTCTGAAGAATTTCATTGTTATACTTTTTGCACTTTTTATAAATTATTATTTACTCAGACACATAATGTCACACTATAGCATCTATCAATAACAGTTACTGGCGTACATCTTCGGTGCTTAGGTATCATTAGGACAGTTTGTTTTTCACGAACTCTAAACTAGTTAAATTGATTATAAACTACCGGATAAACCAAATTAAAAAGGTCCCGAAGATTGTTATCTTTAATGAATGAGTCAAGCGTAGTTCCTATAAGGAAATGTCTTCTCTTAGACACATTCAAAAGACAACCCAAAAAATTCCCGATAGTATCTAAATTACCCGAAAGCCGACAAATTCCCTGCTCATTGGTAACACTGAGTATAGCTAATAAGAGTGAGTTTTTGTAAAACCTACAGCATTGCATTCCTGCTGTTGGATTCTACTCAGCTCTTATCAATCCGGACAGTTGTACTTATAGAGCCGTTGGAAGTCTCACCTTCTTCAGAAGTAAAGGTAATGCACGCCTTACTAGCGTATCCTTTTTATACATCTTCATACTTCTCTATCGCATCGGCTCGGCTTGGTGGATATTTGTATAGTATGGAGAACTTAACCACTATTTCATCGTGCACAGGTAGGTGAGCTGTGAGCACTATCCGTCGCTCAAGTCTAATACATATGCTATGCAAGCACCAACGGGTTATCGTTGGCTCGTAACTCGTAACTCGTAATTTGCAATAGGGAAGGTCTATCCCGATAAACTTATCTTTATTGAGGCATGACTCCATCATTCCATCCTGGGAGATTCTTTCAGAACACTTCTCTGTAATACGTCCAAGTGAAACACGATATAGAATTTTAGCTGCTTACTTGATAGTCGAAGTAGAAAAAAACTGCTGCTAAGTAGTTTGGATGCGTTCACAATGGGGTGTATTTATAATCGTAATCATTTCATGAACATGGTATATCCTCCTAGCGGAATGTTTTGTATTAATTGTTGGTGAGAGTATTAGTATAGTTATAGAGAAACAAGACTTTGGAAAAAATCTTGATGATCCATTTTCTATGATCATGATAACAGGCTTCTACGATTAACTTCTATGTTGAATAGGAACACAATGCCTGCAAATTGTATTCTGTTTAATACTTATTTACTGATAAAGTCCACATAAGTACTAAAAATTATATTTATTCTTTGTGATTATAAGGTGGTTCGTGTTTATTGTTTATAGGGAATAGAAAGTTTTCATTTGCCTAGATGAATAGATTCATTTCATCAAGACAAATCGACGGGTCCAGTATTGGGAACAGCAAGGCCCTCTGAAGCGGGAAAACTTTTTATTTGGTTCTGCCGAGATGACACTTTGTCATTTAGAAACGTCGAAATAAGTTTAATACTTACCATCCGTCATACTTTTCCCCTAAGAACCTCTTAACACGTAAAGCCCTTCTTCCTCATTGAACCCAACCTATAATTTGGGTCTCCACTTATCCTATGGAAACCCAATCTGAGCCACATAACCCTCTTTTCCCATGGGACTCGACCAAACCCACGGCATCCCAGTTATTATTTGGGACTTTAAATATATCCATGAAAACTTTATCCAATGGGACCCAATTTAAATGACAAGAAATTTTTCAACATTTTTTATTTTATTAGACATCCCTAACCTACGGAATTTGACCTAACCCACAGGAGCGGTCTATCACTGGGGATCCCCTATTTTCATGAAACTTATTGTACGAGGTAGAACCTATTCCACGGAACCCCCATTATTCCATGAGAGTCTACCTATATCCAGGGACCCAACCTTTCCCTCAGAATACATCCCTAAATATCCCTATCGTCTCCACTTATCCTATGGAACCCTATTTATCCCAAGGGAACCTTTTTGTTAACAACTCAACCTAACCTTCGGGATCCAATTGCGTGCAACCTAACCCACAGGAACCCATTTCTTCCTCGGAAACCCCTTTATCCCAAATCTTGAAATACATAATCAATCTTAAGTGATAAGGGAAAGCTTAACTACATATTGTATTTATAACAGAAGCTTCACATTTCTTGGTACTGTTTTGATGAAAATTCTTTTTTTTTTTTTGTAGAAAATGAATCTTCGTTCGTAGAAATTTGTTTATTTTTGTTGAAAATGCAACTAATTCCCGACAAATTAACATACTTTGTAGAAATTTAAAGAATTTTGGATAGCATTAATTTTGTTGTTTGAAAGAAATTCAACTTCTTTGTTGAAATCATATTTTCATCAGTAGAAAATTAATCTTCTTAATTCCATTTTAATGATTTGGTTGAAAATGTAACTACTTCCTAAAAAATTAATCTACTTTGTAGAAAGTTTAATAATTTTTCTGAGAAGTGATTTTTTTAACATTTAAATTTTGTGTTAAAAATCCTTTTCAGTAGAAAATGAAATTGGTTGAAAATTCAACTATTTCCTGAAAATAATCTACTTTTCAAGAAATTCTTCAAATATTAATCTACTTTGTAGAAAGTTTATTAATTTTTGTAAAAAGTGATTTTTTTTAACATTTAAATTTTTTACTAAAAATCCTTTTCGATTTAAAATGAATTTTATTGAAAATTCAACTATTTCCTGAAAATTTAATCTACTTTTCAGGAAATTCCAAAGAGTTGGGAAAAAGTACTATTTTTTATAAAATTAGTTGAAAATTCAACTCTTTCGTTGAAATTTTTTTTTTGGTATTTATAAATTTGGTTGAACATCCAACGTTTTCCTGATCTGATGAATATACTTTGTATGAAATTAAAAAATGTTGGCAAGAAGTAATATATTGGTTATAAATTCAACTGTTTTATTGAAAATTCGATTATTTCTGATAGAAAATTAATCTTGTTCGTAGAAAGTATTTTGATTTTTATTGAAAATTCAAATATTTTCTGAAAAGTAATTTTTCTGAAGTGATTTTTTTTAATATTTAAATTTTTTATTAAAAATTTTTTCGGTAGAAAATGAATTTGGTTGGAAATTTAACTATTTCCTGAAAATTTATTCTACTTTTTAAGAAATTGAAAAATCTTAGAAAAAAGTATTTTTTAAATAAATTTGGTTGAAAATTCAATTATTTTCTGGAAAATAATCTACTTTTTTAAAAATTCCAAAATTTTGAGAATAG
>JAAAKG020138339.1:0-35108 GCA_010014905.2 Druon quercuslanigerum
ATCTTTTTTAATATTGATTTTAATTTATAAATTATAAAAAAATCTTCTCAAGCTCATCTGGGATCCGAACTCAGGTCTTTTAGATTGCCGGTCTGATACTCTTATCCACTAAGCTACAGAGAGATGCTATCAATTTTTTCACAACCTCTACATGGTGAATTTCGGCGTAATTCCTCATTCTTATGAAAACAATATTCCAATAATTCAAATGTTATAGTTTTTATGTAATTGTTTTGACCAGATAGAATGTATTAAAAAATTTGATGTTAATTGTATTTTATCTACTTGTCTAAAATGAATATTTTTTACGATAGCTTTTTATTTCTAATTCGTGAAACAATGACTCTCAAGCTCCGCTGGGATCGGAACCCAGGTCTTTCGGTCTGATTGCCGGTCTGATGTTCTTATCCACTAAGCTACAGAGATACGGGAATTATTTCTTTAAAATTCTTACAAGTTGAAATCTGACGTAACTGCTTGTAATTGTAAGATTAATTCTTCAAACATTCGCATGATTTATATTTTTCGATATTATGAATTTGACGCGAAGAAATATGTTAAATAATTTGGTAATTATTGTTTTTTATCTCCTGCTCTAAAATTAATATTTTTTAAATATTGAATATAAATTTTATAAAATGCGAAAAAAAAACTTTCTTTATCTCCACTAGGATGCGAATCCAGAATTTTTAGATTGCCGGTCTGATGCTTTTTCCACCAAGCTACGAAGGGACGAGATCAGTTTCTTTACCACCCCTAAAAGTTGAATTCTGACGTAACTTCTTGCACTTGAAAAATTAGTTTGTCAATCTTTCGAATGATTTTTATTTTTTTATTTTGTGGTTTTGACGAGATAAAATATATTAAATAATTTAATAGTAATTGTTTTCTATATACTAGTCTTAAATCAGTATTTTTTGCAATAGTGATGATTAATTTAAAATATTGCGACAAAATATTTCACCACCTGCTCTGGAATCCAAACCCAGGTCTGTTAGATTGACGATTTAATGCTCTTATCCACTAAGCTACGGAGGGACGAGATTAGTTTCTTCGCAACCCCTACTTGTTTAATTTTGACGTAAATCCACACACTTTTAAGATTAATTTTTCAAACATTCAAATCTTTGATTATTCTTTGATGTCATAGTTTTGACCAAATAAAATTTATTAAAAAATTTGATGGTAAGTGTTTCTCATCTACTGGTC
Source organism: Druon quercuslanigerum (assembly GCA_010014905.2). Classification (NCBI taxonomy): domain Eukaryota; kingdom Metazoa; phylum Arthropoda; class Insecta; order Hymenoptera; family Cynipidae; genus Druon; species Druon quercuslanigerum. Next base: position 1,210 of record JAAAKG020138339.1, read on the forward strand.
TAAGTGAATGTTCTCTAAAATTTATTTTCATTTTTGAATTATAAAAAGATTCCTCTCAAGCTTTGCTGAGATCCGAACCCAGGTCTTTCAGATTGCCGGTCTGATACTCTTATCCACTAAGCTACAGAGAGACGCTATCAATTTCTTTATAATCCCTGCATGGTGAATTTCCGCGTCGTTTTTTGAATACTTCCGAGAATAATATTCCCATAATTCAAATGTTTTATTTTTTAATGATATTTTTTTGACCAGATAAAATGTATTTAAAAATTTGATGTTAATTGTATTTTATCTACTAGTCTAAAATGAATATTTTTTTATTATGGAATTTGATTTCTTAATCGTGAAACAGTTGGTCTCAAGCTCCGCTGGGATCCGAAGCCAGGTTTTTTAAATTACCCATCTGATACTCTTACCTATTAAGCTACTGAGAGACCATATCAATTTCTTTGCAACCACTACATATTGAATTCCGAAGTAATTTTTAATGCTAATAAGATTAATTTTGTAAATATTCGAATATTTTCTTTATTTTTTTTATGTTATGGTTTTGAGCAAATAAAATCTAATAAATAAATTGCTGGTAATTGTTTTTTTTATTTATTTTATTTAAAAATCAGTGTTTTTTAATATTGATTTTTATTTCTAAATTATGAAAAAAATCCTCTCAAGCTCTTCTGGGATTCGAACCTATATCTTTTAGATTGCCAATCTGATGCTCTTATCCACTAAGCTACGGAGAGACGCTATCAATTTCTTCACAACCCTTACATGGTGAATTTCGGCGTAGTTTTTTGAATACTTTTGAGAATAATATTCCCATAATTCAAATGTTTAATTTTTAATGATATTGTTTTGACCAGATAAAATTTATTTAAAAATTTGATGATAATTGTATTTTATCTACTAGTCTAAAATGAATATTTTTTTATTATGGAATTTCATTTCTAAATCGTGAAGCAGTTGCTCTCAAGCTCCGCTGGGATCCGAAACCTAGGTTTTTCAAATTAAAATTGTTCAAAATAACGTAAAAAAAATGTGTACGTTGTTTTGACCAAATAAAATGTATTAAATAATTTTCGAATAATTGTTTTTATCTATAGTTTAAAAATCAATGTTTTCTAATATTGATTTCAATTTCGAAAGTATAAAAAAAATCCTCTCAAGCTCTTCTGGGATCCGAACCTAGATCTTTTAAATTGCCAATCTGATGCTCTTATCCACTAAGCTACGGAGAGACGCTACCAATTTCTTCACACTCCCTACAAGGTGAATTTCGGCGTCGTTTTTTGAATACTTCCGAGAATAATATTCCCATTATTTAAATGTTTTATTTTTTTGTTATTGTTCTGACGAGATAAAATGTATTAAAAAATTTGATGTTATTTGTATTTTATCTACTGGTTAAAAATGAATGTTTTTTATTATGGAATTTGATTTCTAAATCGCGAAACAATAACTCTCAAGCTCTGCTGGGATACGAACCCAGATTTTTAAAATTACCGATCTGATGCTCTTATCCACTAAGCTACTGAAACACCATATAAATTTCTTTGCAACCCCTACATATTGAATTCCGATGTAATTCCTTATGCTAATAAAATTAATTTTCTAAACATTTGAATTTAAAAAAAAAAATTTTTTACGGTTTTGGCCAAATAAAATGTATTAAATAATTTGCTTGTAATTGTTTTTTATTTAGTTAGTTTAAAAAGCAGTGTTTTTTAATGTAGAGTTTCATTTCTAAATTATGAAAATATCCTCTCAAGCTCCTCTGGGATCCGAACCCAGGTCTTTAAGATTGCCGGTCTGATACTCTTACCCACTAAGCTACTGAGAGACCATATCAATTTCTCTGCAACCCCTACATATTGAAAAAATCCTCTCAAGCTCCTCTGGCATCCAAACCCAGGTCTGGTAGATTGCGAATCTGATGCTCTTTTCCACTAACCTACGGAAGGACGAGATATTATTAACAATGATAATAAATTTTTTACACAATTTTTCTGATACAGATTGAATTAAAAGTGCAAATTTTATGAAAAAAACACGACTTTCTATCTCTGTTCTGAAAGAAATCTTTTAAAAACAGTAATATATTGTTTAAGCGATTTATTTAAACAATAAATTATCAGTAAAAAGTATTATTTCATACATTAGAAACAATTTGCATTAAATAAAAATAGAAAAAACATAATAAGTGACAAATTAGTACACACGTATGGCCGTGCGGTCTCACAGACCGCACGAAAATTTTTTGTAAATAGAAGGAGAGGAATTGATTTTTTTTGAATTGAAACAAATTTCCGGGCGATATTCATGAAAATGCAGAATAAAAATTTTCCAACGAATTTTTGGACCACCTTAATGCTTGTAAGCCCACCATTCATCCTGCGGTTGTATTACAAAATAAGTTTTGATTGATGAATTGATATCTATCGTGGTACCTCGGTTGTGTTATATCAGAGCTTACTAATCGACAAAACAGGCAAATGTCGGAAAACGTGAATGTATGATGTTTGCGATGTTGTGGGAGATAAACACGTTTCGCAGATACGAACCGGATGTAGTAGGACATGAACGGAAATGAGAATGGCTTGACGCACACAACTATCAGTACTGAAAATTCTAAAGGTTTTAAACCCAGGTCAGAGAAAACCTGGAAATCAGAAACAAGACAAGAATTTAAAAAAAAAATTGCAGAAAAGTTAGGGAATTTCTATTAGAGGAACTTTAAGGGGCTTCAAACGAATCAATTTCGCTTAATCTACTTCACGTCTAAAAGGATGAATTTTTCAACCTTATATTTTTACCACGTAATCTAAAGATAATTATACTGTTTTGCATAAAGAGCTTTTTCTCGAAAATTTTCTTGTTTTTTTTTTATAATTGGAAAGTTTGTTTGCGCCTTAACCGGCAGCTCAGCGTACAGAGTAGTCAGAGCGTTGCTGGTTTTAGGCGCAAAAAGAAAAAAATTTCAATTAGAAAAGAAGAAAATTTTTTGGAAAAAGCTCTCTGTCGGTAGAAATATTTAAAAATATTGCATTCAGCAATATTTATCTTTTTGGACATATAGTGGATCAAGCGCAACTGACTCGTTTAAAGCGCTTTTAATTAAAACACAAGGATTCCAAATTTTAAATTTAAATTCGGAATTGTTTTATTTCATTTATAAAAGATTCTATTTTTATTTTATTTATTATTTGTTTTATTTACTATTTTGGTAGAAAATTAACTTCTTGTTACATTTTTTATTTTTTACTAATTTGTTAATTGAAAATGTAGATTTTCCATTTTTCTTTACAAATAAATATTTTTTTCTTTAAAAATGAGTTTTTTTTTTCAAATAAAATTATCGTTTGCCAGAATTTTTGTAGTTTGTCAACAAAAGTGCAACTGTTTGGTTAAAAATTAATTTTGTTATTAAAAATTTACGCCGGACATTTCTTTATTTATTTGAATGTTTATAAATTTGGACGAACTTTTTTTCTCTTATCACTAGAAAATCTTTAGTTCAGGAAAATTTAACTTTCTGATAAAAAATTCATTAGTTTCATTAAAAATCATCTGTTTTTTTCGAATTTTCGACGTTTTGAATTAAAAATGCAGCTGTTATGGTAAAAAAATAATTTTTTTATTGAAAATTTGTATTTTGGTGTTGAAAATTCAATTAAATTCTTTTTTGTTTTCAAATTATTTATGAAAATTAATGCTTCTGGTTTAAAAAATTTATCTCTTTTAGTAGTAGTTTGAAGTTCATTTTTTTTCTATTGATGTAAAATCAATATTTTTTCAAGATTGATTTTTCTTTCTAAATTATAAAAAAAATTCTCTGAAGCTCCGCTAGGATTCGAAACCAGGTTTTTCGGTTTAATTGCGGGCTGACGCTCTTATCCACTAATTAATTTAAATTATGTTATTGATTAATTCATTAATTAAATTTTTTGTTTGTTTTAAAATTATTTATAAAAATTCGTGCTTCTGCTTTAAATAATTCATATCTTTCAGTAGTAATTTAATTCAATTAACTAATAATTTAAGTAATAATCATTTTATTTAAAAATTTATGTATTTGGCTGAGAGTTTAAATATTATTTAAAAAATCAATCTTTTTTAATTGAAAATTAAGATGCTAGTAAAATTTTTTGAAATTAAAAATTAAAGTATTTGTTAGAAATTTAACTATTTTGTTGAAGTATTAATTATTTTCTTGTAAATGAAATTTTCTGTTTAAAGTTTTAACGATTAAGTTGATAATCAGTTTTCTGTTAATATTAAAATCTTAAATATCAAGTTTTTTGTTAATAAATTGACTTTATAATTTTTTTTATTTTTAATTAAAATTTTTATCATTCTGTTGGCATATCAACAATCTACTTGTATTTAAAATAAAACTAATTTTAGTTAAAATGTCAGATTTTAATATTTTTATTTTTTATTCACGTCTGTAGGCTAACAATCCAACTATTTTGTTAAAAATTTATATATATTTTTTTAATTTAACTCTTTGGTCTAGATAAAATGGTTCACTTGGAAATCCTTTTTTTTAATTATTTTTTTTTACTTTTTTTATTTATTTTTTTTTATTTATTTTTTTCTTTTATTTTTTTTTCTTTGAAATATTAATTGTTACATTTTATGCTGGAAGTTCATCTTTTTTCTCTTGTTTTGTTTGTTTGAAGCTGATGTTTGTTTTGTTTTAAATTTATCTATGTTTTACAGAAAATTCTCTTTTCTGTTTAAAAATTGAATTAATTGGTTGAAGGTTAAAACACTTTGTGATAAATAATTTTTTTCTTATTAAAAACTCATATTTTATCTAAGAATTTATCTCTTTTCTTCAAAATTAATTTGTTTTTCGTTAAAAATTAATCTTTTGAAATTGAAAATTCAACTACTTGCGTACAAATTTAACTTCTTTATTTAAAGTTTATTTTTTTTCGTTGAAAGTCCATTTCTTTGTTTTCTTGACTGAAAAATCCTTTCGGTTGTTGGAAATTTATTATTTTAGTTAAAAAAATTCTTTATTTTAATTGAAAATTAATGTTGTTAGTAAAAATTCAACTTTTCAATTCTTGGTTGAAAATTTGCTAATTTGTTTTAAAAATTGATCTCTTTTGGTAGAGATTCATTTTTGTTGCTGAAATATCAATATCAACTTTTTTGTTCATTATTTACCTTTCAAGTTTGAAAATTCAACTATTTAGTTAAAAAATTAACTATTTTGTTGAAAGTTTTTTTTTATAATTTAACTCTCTGCTTCAAAATTTAATAATTTTGTTAGAAATCTGTTATTTTGTTGTTTAAATATGAGCTATCACATTTTTTATTGAGAATTTATCTTTTTGTTTAAGATTCTTCTTTTTTTATTAAAAATACCATAACATGATTAAATATTTATTAAATCTACTTATTAGTTTCAAAATACAACTGTTCCTGGTTTAGGTTTTTTTTTCATTCCACTCTTTCCTCTTACAAAAGATTCTATGGTCGTTGAATACTAAAAGTAAGAGAAAATAAAAGGGTGATCAATAAAAAATCATGCTAATGCCAGAGAGTTTGGAAAACAAAGTCCCGCGACCCTGGATACTCAACATTTTTTATCCCCTTTTGGTTGTGTAGAGCTTTGTGCCGGAAAGCTTAGATTCCTATTCTTCTTGAATCCTGACACCAGCTTCAGATGGAATTTCAGTTGTTCCTTTCTCGTTCTCCAGATGCCATTGTTCATCAGACTCAATCCCTCCTTTGGTTCTTTGTCCACTTTCATCGTCTTTCTTCATCATTTGACAATTCTCATTTCTTATCTCATCTTTTTGACCCTTGCTTGTTTCCAAGAACCATAGCAATAAATCCTTTCTCTGAGGAGTGGGAAGCACTTGGCAGTTTACGTCAACTTTGAACGGTCGATCGTAATTCTTGTCTGGAAAGTAAATAAGAAATCTTGGGTGCATCCTTTAGATTTAAGATGAAAGAGAGGAGAAAAATGAAACTTTTTTTCGCTTACTTGAAAGCTGGCCCTTTTTTGATGAAAAGTCTATTATTGCATGGAGAAAAATAGATTTTCACACTTAAATTCTAGGTATTTATGTTTAAAATATTGAATTAGCTGATGTTCATTGATGTTCACCAGGTAAGAATTAAATTAGAAGATGTTAGACTTTGTTGGTATACTTGTCCTTATGATTAGCTGATGTTAAATTATGTTGATCTGATAAGAGACCTGTATATCAACCAAAACGAACACTTCGTAATGAAATTCTGACGTGGTCAACGAAATTTGACATCAACGGATCATACAACACGTTTCAAAAAATATACAATGATGGAACTAAAGAACGTTAAGATGGTTTATCTTAAAGGATTTTGGACCAATATACCAACAAAATCCAACATCTTCTAATTAAAGTATTACCAGGCCAATTTAACTGAACATTAGCTAATCGTACATGTTTGGAAGAAGATAATATAATGCAAGAAACTAACTCCGCTGATAATTTCTTTTAATGGATTTTGGACATTATAATAACATTCCAGCAAACTCCAACACGGTCGGAAGAAGATACAATAATGAAAGAAACCAATTGTTGCAGATGGGTTCTTTCAAGGGATTAACATCAGCTAATCATACAACATGTTTGGATAAAGATACTATATCAGAACAAATTCATTGTATAGATGGGTTCTTTTTAAGGATTTTGGACCAGTTTACCAACAAAATTTAGGAATAATCAATAAATTATTATTTAGTGAACATCAATTATCATGATCTAATCTTTTGGTATAGGGTAAAAACAAAATTAGCATCTTCTAATTAAATTCTTACCAGGCCAACATAATCAACCATCAGCTTATCATTCAACACGTTTTTAAGAAGATAAAATAATGGAACAAACCTACTGTATAGATTGGTTCTTTTAAAGGATTTTATTAGCTAATCATACAGCATCGTCAAAAGAAGATACAAGAATAGAACAAACAAACTGTGCAGGTATGTTCTTCTAAGGGATCGGACATTAATGGGCCAGTACATCAACAAAATGGAACATTTTCTAAATAAATACTTAACTGGTCAACATCAGTAAACATCAGCTAATCATAAAGCACTTTTGGAAGAATATACAACAGTGGAGCTAACCAACTATATAGAAGAGTTCTTCTAAAAAATTTTGGACCAGTACGCTGGCCAATTCGAACATCTGATTAAATTCTTTTTTTAATCAATATCAGTAAACATCAGCTAATGATACAACACGTTTGGAAGGAAATACAATAACGAAACAAACCAAAAATACAGATAAGTTCTTTGAACAGATTTCGCACCAGTATAGCAACTAAATTCAAGATCTTCTAATTAAGTTCTTGCCAGGCTAACTTAATTGAACTTTACCTTATCGTTTAACACGTTTCCCAGAAGATAAAGTAATGGAACAAAGCTACTATACAGATTGGTTCTTTTAAGGGATTTTGAACCTGTATGCCAACAGAATTTAACATCTTCTAAACACATTCTTACTTAGTGAACATAATTCAACATCAGCTTATCATTCAGCAGGTTTTCAAGAAGGTAGCACTTTTGGAAGAAGATACAATAACAGAGCAAACCAACTGTTTTAGTGAGTTCTTCTAAAAGATTTTTGAGCATTACGCTGAGAAAATTCAACATCTGATTATATTCTTTTTCTAATCAATATCAGTAAACAGCAGCTAATGATACAACACATTTGGAAGAAAATACTATAACGAAAAAAATCGAAAATACAGATAAGTTCTTTGAACAGATTTTGCACCAGTATAGCAACAAAACTCAAGATCTAATTAAATTCTTACCAGGCGAACTTAATTAAATATCACCTTGTCATTCAACACATTTCCCAGAAGATAAAATAATGGAACAAAGCTACTATACAGATTGGTTCTTTTTAAAGGATTTTGGACCTGTATACCAACAGAATTGAACATCAGTTAACATCAGCTAATCATACAGCACATTTGGAAGGAAGTACAATAACAGAGAAAATCGACTATACAGATGGATACTTTAAAAGGGTTTTGGATATGTATTCCAACAGAATTCATTACCTTTTATTCCAATACTTACCTGGCCAGCACAATTTAACGTCAGCTAATCATGCACCATACAGCACGTTTGGAAGAAGGAACAATGATAAAATTAAAAAAAAACTGATAAGATTGATTCTTTTGAAGGATGATTGATCAGCATATCGACAAAATTTAACATCTAATTACATTCTTACCAAGTCAACGTACTTAATTATCAGGCAATCATTCTAGACGTTTCGAAGAAGATACAATGATGGAACAAAACAATTGTAAAGATGGGTTCTTGTAAAGGCTATTGGACAAGGATACCAACAAAATCCAATATCTTAATGAACTATTACCTAGTCACCGTCAATTAAAATCCGCATATCATATGGACCAGTGTACGAACAAAAATAACATCTTCTAATTAAATTCTTACCTTGCCAACATAATTCAAGATCAGAACAAGCAAACTGTACAGATGGGTTCTTTTAAGGATTGAAAATATATAGGCCTGTATACCAACACAATTGAACATCTTCTAATTAAATTCCTAACTGGTCAACATTGATAAACATTAGCTCATCATACAATACGTTTGGAAGAACATCAAATACCAGAACAAACCAAGTCTATATATGGGTTCTTTTGAAGGATTTTGTACCAGTATAATAACAAAATACCATGCCATTAAATTCTTTCCTGATCAAAATAACTTACAATCAGTTAATCATTCAAGATGTTTGGACGAAGATACAATAATGGATCAAGACAGCGTAAAATTCTTACCTGGCTAACATGATTCAGCATCAGCTGATCATACAACACGTCGCCAAAGTTTTGAAAGAAGATAAAATAATGAAACAAACCAACTATAAAGATGAGTTTATTCAGCAGCTAATCGTACAACACGTTTGAAAGCAAATACAGAAGCCAAAAATACAGATAAGTTCTTTGAACAGATTTTGGACCAGTATAGCAACCAAATTCAAGATCTTCTAATTAAATTATTACCAAGCTTATTGAATTTCTACCTAGTCACCATCAATTAAAATCTGCTAATCATATGGACCACTATAAGAACAAAAATAACATCTTCCAATTAAATTCTTACCTTGACAACATAATGGAACATCAGCTAATCATACAATACGTTTCGAAGAAGACAAAATCATAGAAAACCCCCCTGTGCAGATCCGTTCTTTTAAAGGATTTTGGACCAGTATGCTGACCAAATCTAACATCTCATTAAATTCTTTTTCTAATCAATATCAGTAAACAGCAGCTAATAATACAACACGTTCAGAAGAAAATACAATTAAAAAAAACTAATAATACAATAAGTTCCTTAAACAGATTTCGGACCAGTATATTAACAAAACTCAAGATCTTCTAATTAAAGTCTTACCAGGCCAACTTACTTAAATATCACCTTATCATTCAAAACATTTCCCAGAAGATAAAATAATGGAACAAAGCTACTATACAGATTGGATCTTTGAAAGGATTTTGGACCTGTATACCAACAGAATTTAACATCTTCTAATTAAATTCTAACCTGGTGAACATCAGTTAACATCAGCTAATCATATAGCACGTTTGAGGAAAGGTACAATGATAAAAAAACCCTGATAAGATGAATTCTTTTGAATCAACCAACAAAATCCAATATCTTATTGAATTTTTACCTAGTCACCATCAATTAAAATCCCACTAATCATATGGACCAGTATACGAAAAAAATAACATCTTCTAATTAAGTTTTTACCTTGCGAACATAATGTAACATCGGCTAATTATACAATACGTTTGGAAGAAGACAAAATAATAGAAAAACCGACCTGTACAGATCAATTCTTTTAAAGAATTTTGGACCTAATTTTGTGACCTGATCAATGTAATATTACGTCAGCTGATCATACAACACGTTTGAAAAAGGATGCAATGATGGAACTAAATGTGATGATGGAGTCAATTTAAAACAATCTCACATCCCCTTATAATGATAATTTTTTTTTGTTATCAACAAATTCGAACATGTTCTCACTAAATTATGGGATTGTCAGCATCAGTTAATATCAGCTAATCATAGAATACGGTTAGAAAAAGATAAAATAGTGGAAGAAGCAAACTGTATAGATGGGTTCTTTTAAGGGATTAGAAATATATAGGCCTGTATACCAACAAAATTGAACATCTTCTAATTAAATTCTTAACTGGTCAACATTGATAAAAATTAGCTCATCATACAAAACGCGTGGAAGAACATACAATACCAGAACAAACCAACTCTGTAGATGGGTTATTTTCAAGGATTTTGTACCAGTATAATAACAAAATGCACCATGCAATTAAATTCTCACCTGATCAACATATCTTACAATCAGTTAATCATTCAAGATGGATCAAGACAGAATTAAATTCTTACCTAGTCTGCACTCATTAACTTCAGCTAATCATATGGACCAGTACACCAATGAAATTAATATCTTCTATTTAAATTCTTACCTGGCTAACATGATTCAACATCAGCTAATCATACAACACGTCACAAAAGTTTTGAAAGAAGATGAAATAATGAAACAAATTAAATAGAGAGATGAGTTTTTTCAAAATATTTTGTACCAGTATACAGATAAAATATTGACAACTTTCGATTAAAATCTTACCTAATCAATATCAATTTACATTAGCTAATCATAGAACATGGTTTGAAGAAGATACAACAATGGCACAAACAAACTTTACAGTCAGGGGTTTTAAAGGGATTAAAAATTGGGATTCAACATCTAATGATGCAACACGTTTGGAAGAAGAAACAATAAGAGAACAAATCAACTGTATAGATGGTTTCTTTTAAAGAATTTTGGACCAGTATGCCAATAAAATTCAGCACCTTATTAAATTCTTAACTAATCAATATAAGTGAAAATCAGCTAATCGTACAACATGTTTGGAATAAAATAAAATAATAAAAGAAACCAACTGTACAGATGGGTACTTAAAGGATTTTGACCCAGTATACCAACAAATTCCAACAGTTCAAAAATAAATTATTACCTGATCAGCGTCAATTAACATCAGCTAATCAGACAACACGTTTGGAAGAAGATCCAATACCAGAACAAATCAACTGTTAAGATTGCTTCTTTCAAATTATTTTAGACAAATATGTCAACAAAATTCAACATCTTATTAAATTATTATCTAATTAATATCAGTGAACAATAGATAATCATACAAAATTTTTTGAAGACAATACAAAAATGAAATAAACCAAATATATAGAGGAGTTTTTTCAAAAGATTTTGGACCAGTACACCAGCCTGTTGAACTATATTTAACATCATCTAATCATATAAACCACTATGACAAAAAAATCCAACCCCCTCTTATTTAATTTTTACCTATTAAAACTAAATTAGCATCAGCTAATCATACAACACGTTTAGAGGAAGATGCAAAGAAACAAAACAAATTTGCAGATGGGTTTTATTAAATTATTTTAGAAGAGTATACTAACAAAATCCAACGAGTTCTAATTAAATGCTAACCTGGCAACATAATTCAGCATCAGCTGATGATACAATACATTTGGAGTGAAATACAATAACGAAACAAACCAGCTATACAGATGGGTTCGTTCAAAAGATTTTGGACCAGTGTAGTAACAAAATCTAGCATCTTCTAATTAAATTCTCATCTGGTGAACATTAATTAATATATACAATGATACAATAACAGAACAGATCAAATATGCAGATGGGTTTTTTCGAAGGATTGGAAATAGACGTGAAGTATACCAACAAAAAGAAAAAATAATGAAAGAAACCAATTGTTGCAGATGTGTTCTTTCGAAGGATTTTGGGCCACAATGCTAATAATATCGAACATCTTATAAATTATTACCTAATCAGTATCAGTGAATATTAGCTAATCATACAAAACTTTTAAAAGAAAATAGAATAATAAAACAAACGCACTATACAATATGAATTTTTTAAAAAGATTTTGGACCAGCATAGCAACATAATCCAACATCTTCCAATTAAATTCTAACATGATGAACATCAATTAACATCAGCTAATCATACAAAATGTTTTGCAGAAGATACAATGGAACAAAACAGATATCTAGAGGGATTTTTTCAATGAATTTTGGATTTGCATTGCAATTACTATCATGTGACCAAAATATTATTTATCATAATTTTTTAAACAAGTTTACATGAGACCAGATACGTTAACTATAGGCTTAATCAAATGAACAAAAAATGTCGGCACCATTTTTCACCGATTTGAAAATAATTCGAATAAAAATTTAATTACTTTGTTGAAAGCCAAACTGCTTTGTGGAAATTAATTTTTTAAATTGTTTTATCGTTTTACTCGGAAATTCATCTCTTGGGTTTAACATGGAAACATTCTGTAGAAAATTTGTCTTTTTGTGTAAAAAATAATTCTTCTTTCAAAATAAACCAGATTTCGTAAAGGATTCAACAATTTTCTTAAAACTTCGTCGATTTGCCTAAAGTCAAGTATTTCTGATTTAAAATTAAAATATTTGGTACATTATTTAAAAAATTGCATTACTTTTATTTTAAAATTAATCTTATTGGTCCAAATTAAACTATTGTATTTTAAATTTATTTAATTAAATAAAATGTGTCTGTTTAAGGAAAAAAAATTCTTTCTGATTGAAACTTTATGTTTCTGGGTAAATATTTAAGTATTTTATTGAAAATTGGCCTTTTTTGGTTGAAATCAACCCTACTTTTCTAAAGACAGATTTTATTAGTTCAAAATTAAACTCTTAAGTTGAATGTTTGTGTTTTATTGTAAAAAATATTTTTTTTCATATAATTTATGCTTTTGGTTCAATATTAAACTATTTTTTTAAAATTTACTATATTGTTGAAAATTCATCTCTTATATTATAAATTAACATATTTTGTAAAACATTCATATATTTTGTTGAGAGTTTGTATTTTGCGTAAAAAATAATTTTTTCCGTTTAACAATTTAACTACTTTGTTGAATGCCATGCTTGTTTTAAAATTGGAATTTTTTCTAGAATATATATAGGTACATTTTATTAAAAATTCTTCATTTTGGGTTAAATTCAACGGTTTTTGATTTACAACCAAAGTATTTTTTAAATAAATAAAAAACAATTAATAAATTCTTTAAAAATTCATAATTTTTTGTTTTTTAACTACTTGGTTGAAATATGAACTACTTTGTTAAAAATTACTTTTTTATTCAAGGATTCATAATTTTAGTTGAAAACATATATATATTAAATGAAAAATTCTTTATTTTTAGCAGAGGATAATTGTGTTGGGTTGAATATTAATTCATTGTATTTAGGACATAAACTATTTAAATGAGAATTCGTCTTTTTTTTTTTTGTTATAAAAAATATATATTTTTACTTGATGTTAAAAATAAATTAGATTTTTATATTAGTTAAATTTTTTCAGATTAATTAGATTCGATTGAATTGTTTTGTTTGGTTAAAGTATAAATTGTTACATTTTTCGTTAAGAATTCATCTCGTTTGGTAAAATAGTTGAACTACTGGGTTAAAAGTAGATCTAATTTCTTAAAAAAAAGTTTTTTGTTTATGTATTATTTTCATTAAAATTTATTTATTTTATTGAAAATTCGTTTTTTTGTAGGCAAGTAATTATCTCGTTTCAAAATTCAACTGTTTAGTTAAAAATTTTTACTTCCATAAGACTGGAACAAATCAATTTGAATAAATTCAAAATCAAAAATAAACACACGAAAATTAAGATTTTATTTTTGTAAAAAAAAATGAGAAAAAAGAAAAAAATCTATTTGCGGCAAAACTACGCAAGATAAAAAAAGGATGAAGATACAAAAGTTGTGCACTTAAAAAGATCGAAAAATTGGTTAAAAACCACTTTCTGATAGAACACGTAATTTTCTGTTTTGTTCATGAAAATCAAAATTGAAAATAAAGATATTATTCTTTTGGCAAAGGACATAATCTATGAAAGAAAATAATAAATAAAAGTTTCTCTTCCCAAAAGAGCTATCAAATGTTCAGAAATAATTTGAGAAATTACACAAGGTACGAAAAAAATGCATAAACAAAAAATTTGCATCCAAAAAGATCTTCAATTTTCTTAATAATAATTTGTACACAGGATGTAAAATTTTCTTTCATTCTTTAAAAGTAACATTAAAAAAAAATTAAATTTTTGTAAAATCAACAAAAGAAACAAAAAAATAATTAGAAAAAATCGTTTACACAAAAAATATCTATAGATTTCGTTATAAATTGTGGCTATAAAAATTTATTTATTAAATTAAATTAAATTAAAGTTTTAGAATAACAGCACAAGAAAATAAATTATTTGAGGAAAAATAAACAATTTGAACCAAAATGTTCGATAAAATTTTGTTTTATAGAATGTGTTCTTTTTTGATTTAAAAAAATGAAATTAAAATACCTATGTTTTAATACCAATGTATATTATGAATTATAATATGCAGGGTATTTTAGAAAACAAATTTTGGAAAAATAAGGAAATATTAAAGTAGGAATGATAAAAAATAATTTTTACATTATTTTTTAATATCTGAATAAGCATTACCAGACTGAGGTACTAAAATAAATATTATATATATTTAACATAATAGTGTTCAACATAGTTTTGAAAAGATCACATTTTAGATAAAATTGAGTGGGAAGCACGAGATATGCGATAAGAATGTGTTTGTTAAAGCCGAAGGAGCATTCACAAAAGAGAATTCACAATCACCAAAAAAAAAATTGTCCGTGCCTTAACCGTTAATTTAAAAAATGCTGTGTACAATAGTGGGGAAAGTACAAAGACTGAACGCCTAACGCGACATAAACACATAATCAAGCGCTAAGCGCGAGAAGCAACAGTCGCGCGCCGCGCAGAAAAAAAAATTTTATTTTATTTTTTATTTTAAGGAGGCAGTTTTATAATCTAATTTTCGAAAAGTATTACACATTATTTTAAATATTTATTGAAAGTATTATTCTTAAATATATAAGTAATGAAGATAATTATTTATTACAGGCTTTAATGCGTTTTCTCTATTTCGAACTTTCCCCTTTTTCTCGTTCGTCAATATAGAATTAAGATGAAATAAAAATGATAAAATTAGTGCAAGGTGGTATTGGTAGAGTAGTAATTAGACAATTATTTACTATTCATGAATATTTTTCTTTTGTTTCAGGTAAGTTCATGAAGAGAATGCCAACATAATTATTATTAAAAACATTGTGTAAGCGTAAGTCTCTAAAATATTTTTATTAAATAATATATTCGTATAATTAAACCACTATCTTTGAATTTGTTTAAAATCATTCATGCTTAAAATTTAAGATTAATTCTCATTCTGCGAGGAATTCTGAATTTCCCCTCTCCTCTCTTCCCTAGCTAGCATTCCTCTTCCACTGCATTCTTGATTCATGCCTTCCCCCCACTTCCCCTTACTCGCAATCTCTTCTCCTACTTCCCCTCCCTTAATTTCCTTTTATTTCCCCGACATTGATTATTGAACCTACATTTTCCCTCTTCACTTTCCCTAACTTTATATCAGTTTACTTCGTCTACTTTGCCTCTCCTCATTTTGCCTTGTTTTCCTTACTTCTCCCACTTCACCTACTTTTTCTCTTTAAAAATTCCTTCATTTCTTATACTTTTTCTTTCCTCACATCCTCTACTTCAATTACTTCCACTTCCGTCATTTTCTCTTAGTTAGTCTACGTCGTCTTACCTTATTTTTCTTTGCTAGTCCTATTTCCCCTTCTCTAACTTCCATCAACTCGCCTTACTTATAATGTCTTCTCCTACTATCCCTACTATTATTTCCTTTAATTTCCCCTACTTTGATTATTTAACCTACATTTCCTTCTTTTCACTTTCCCTAATTTCATATCACTTTACTTTCTCTATTTTTGGTTTATTTCTTCTACTTCCCTTTCCTCATTTGCCCTCCCATCCTATATTTATCTATAATTCCTCTATTATTCTGCAATCACTATCCGTACTTTCACTTTTTCTTTAACATCTCTTACTTCTCTTACTTCTCTTCTCATTTTCCCTTATTTCCTCTTACTTCACCTACTTTTTCTCTTCTAAATTCCCCTCATTTCTTATACTTTTTCTTTTCTCACATTCTCTACTTTCACTACTTCCCCTTCCGTCATTTTCTTTCAATTAGGCAACGTCGTCTTACCTCATTTCTACTCGCTAGTCCTACTTCCCCTCTCCTAGCTTCCCCTACATCGCCTTACTTATAATCTCTTCTCCTACCTTCTCTTCTATTATTTCCTCTCATCTCCCCTACTTTGATTATTTAACATACATTTTCTTTTTTTTACTTTCCTTAATATAATATCTCTTCACTTCCTCTACTTTCCCTCTACTCATTTCGCCTTGTTTCTCCTATTTGCCTCCTCTTATTCCACCACACATCCTATATTTTCCCATATTTTCTTCATTTTCCCTGCACTCCCTGTCTCTACTTTCACTATTTTTATTCTCCTCACTTCTCGTACTTGTCTTCTCTTTTTCCCTTATTTCCTCCCACTGCAACTACTTTTTCTCTTCTAAATTCCCCTCATTTCTTATACTTTTTCTTTCCTTACATCTTCTACTTCCACCACTTTCCCTTCCGTCATTTTTTCTTAGTTAGCCAACTTCGTCTTACCTTATTTCTCCTCGCTGGTCCTACTTCCCCTCTCCCAGCTTCCCCTACTTCACATTACTTATAATCTCTTCTCCTACTTTCTGTTCTATTACTTCCTTTCATTTCCCCTACTTTGATTGTTTAACCTACATTTCCTTCTTTTCACTTTCCCTAATTTCATATCACTGCTCTTCCTCTACTTTCCCACCACTCATTTTGCCTTGTTTCTCCTACTTGCCTCCCCTTATTCCACGACACATCCTATATTTTTCCATACTTCCTCCAATTTCCCTGTAATTTCATTATTTCTTTTACTTCTTTTACTTTTGTCCTTATTCCCCTTCAATTATTTCCTCCCAGTTTGCCTACTTTTTCTCTTTTGATTTCCTCTCATTTCTCATACTTTTTCTTTCCCCACATACCCTAATTCCTCTACTTCCCCTTCCGTTATTTTCCCTTAGTTCGTCAACTTCGCATTACCTCATGTCTCCTTAATACTTCTACTTACCCTTCCCTAATTTCCCCTATATTCCTTTGTGTACCATGAACTTATTTATCCTACTTACCCTCCTAAAATTTCCCCTACTCCTCCCTGTAATCTCTCCATGGTACGTGAGTACCCACCATAACAAAATTCAAGTTTGACTGGCTTTCGGAAGTTTATGAATCGTTTTTTAGGGTTTGCAATATAATTTAGAGTAATCTTAAGGTAACTTATGTGATTATTTTTAGTTATTATTTAATAAATTACTTATTTATTACTAATCATTTTAAATATTTAGACTGTTTTTTTAGAGGCTTTACGATTTGTGCAGGTTTAAAACCTTTTGAATATTTTGTCGTGATACACTTGGGGCGTGTGCATGTGAAAATGGTAGGGGTGATTTTTGGGGAGATTTCGAATATTACTATGAGTTAAAAATATAACTTGGTGATTTCTAAAGGTGGTTTGTATGATTATTTAAAATTATTTAGTTTTTGAGTGTTTCACGTAAAGGCTTTTCGAAATTTTTCACATAAAAACGGTGAGGGTAATCTGGGGGGGGGGGGTAAATATTTGTATGGGGTTAGGAATTTAACCTGTAATTTTCTAAAGGTAATTGGTGTGATTATATTTAATTGAAAAAAGTTTTTGATTTTCCTGTATAGAGACACTAGGGAGCGTCATTTCCACCAGCCCCCCCTCCACTCTTAATTTTCGGGTTTTCTATGGCCTACTGAATTACGCCTCAAATAGGGGGGGGGGTAACGCTACCCCCTCCATTTAAAAAATCAAAGTTTAAATTACATGACCTTGAATATCTTCAAATGCGATAATATGCGCCATAAAGAAAATTTTTTGCGCTACATTAATAACCGAGCTTTTAGCGATACAAATAGGTGGGGGGGGAGGGGTTCTAAGGTCATTTTTCTAAAATAATAATATTTTTTCAAATTCATCGTAGTTATCTATCATAACTCCAAATGCGCCACCACTTAAAAATTGTGCGCTAGCCAATTAGCAAAGAAATCATATAGGGGGGGGGGGGGGCAGTGTCCCGCAGGGGTTAAATCTTCAACAGTGATATGTTATATAAAGTTGCGGACATAGATTCATTCGTCTTGAAATGCGCTCCTATGCGTTATAAAATTTTTCTGAAATTTTGGAAATTGCCCAAGAAATGGAGGTAACAAATTTTTACCAATGATGAGCAACAAAATAAAAAGTGTTGAATCCGCATTGATAAAAGAAGATTGCTATGGAGTCTCAAATGCACTGGAATGCGCATTAAATGCATATCATGGTCAATTTTCAAGATTTTCTAAAAAAATGTATGGTGCATATGAGAGCATTTGAAGATCTTCAAGGTCATCTAAATTAAACTTTGATTTTTTTAACGGAAGGGATAGCATGACGCTACCTACCCTCCCGCCGCTTTATACCTGATATAACTCCCATAGTTTGTTGCGAAAATTTTTTTATAGGTTGCGCATTTAGGCGCATTTAAGGCGCAATTCAGTGGGCTATAGAAAACGCAACAATTAAGAGTGGGGGGGCTGGTCTAACTGACCTCACCTGGGATTTTTTTCGGTAAAAGTTGCAAAGGTTGATTTTGGGGCTTGTTAAATATGATTATGGAGATAGAAATATAATTTGGGGTTTTCTAAAAGTAATTTTCAATTTTTTTATATTTTTAGCATTTTACATGCAGGATTTTCAGATATAATCGAGTGCACACAGTGAGGGTGGTCTTAGGCTTTTTTTCTAAATATTGTTACGGGGTAGAAAATATAACTTGTTGTGTCTCCAAACTCTTTTGTCTCTCTTCTGTTTCACTCTCCATTTTGTCACGCCTGAGTGAACACCACTTATCCCTCCAAAGCTCATCTCATCCATGCCCGAGGCACGGCGTCAATTTGCGGAAAAACTAAATCCAGAAATCCAGAATCACTAAATCCAGGTTCGACTGTACCTTTTTAGGATCCGAGTACGTAAATTTTCTGCGTTGTAGAGATTTCGAATTCCAGAATTTTTTTCGACCCATCCTACTCTGAATTTATATTTTAAGGTTATCGCATCGAAGTCAGGAAGTGCTTTCGAGCCTGGAGGGTTCTCATGAAAATAGTACTTGCGATAGTAGTCGAGTCGAGTCGGTAAGCCCCATAAGATTCGTAGAAGGTATCGTTTATTGACCAGGTTACCACGATAACGCGACGTACGCCGTATACATCGGAAGCACGTTTACGATTACGGCAAGAGTAATGAAATCCAAGGATATAATACCACTGGAGGGTAATCTCGTACCCACATCTAGCATCTAATGTATGGATTCCTAAATGCTTTTGCTCAGTCCATTTTCTTGAGTCTGGTATATCGTCTTCTGTACTTTATGGTTTCAATCCTTTTTTAACCCACTCAAAAGGATTATGTAAATGTAAAAGAGTTAGCTATTTCTTTAAAAAAACCAAAACGATTTTCGCAACCGATTAAGACGTTAATTAGGTTGTTGAAATTTCTGTCTCTACCCATTACTTCCTCATCCCTTCCTCTTCTTTCCTGTCTTTTCCTCTCCAATTCTTTTTTATCTGATCCTAACTTATACGATTCTACCTTATCCGATCCTATCTTCATGATCCCTTCCCTCTTTTACTACACCAGTCTCCCCTACTAATTCTCCTCAAACTTCACATCTATACCCTATCCTCCGAGAGGGTAACCCACGGGCGGACCAACTTACGTCCAAATACTCAAAGATGAGCGTTTGCAAATTATCTTACGGGGAATAGAGTATAGGTTAAACTCTCCACAAATTTCCACACCCCCTTCTATAGTTTCTTTCCTGCAGTCCCTTTTCTGCTTCTCCTATCTTCTTCTGCAGTGACCCTATTATTGTATACCACCTCCCCCTCCACCTCTTCTCTCAATACCTACTGGGATGAGAGTATGACTGACTTAATCCTAAAAATTCACATCTAGACTCTATTTTCCCAGAGGATAACCTACAGGCGGACCAACTTACGTTCAAATACGTAAAGATGAGCGTTTGAAGGTTATCTCACGGAGAATAGAGTATAGGTTAACTCTCGGGGAATAGAGTAAATGTTGATCTCTCAGGAAATAGAGTATAGGTTATTCGCTCAAGGAATAGAGTATATTCAATTCGCTCGTGGAAATTTAGTGCAGTTTATTTCTTTCAGGAATAGATTATAGTCCATTAGGCCTCCATTAATTTCCACATACCCTTTTATAGTTTTTTCCCTGCAGTCCCTTTTCTGCTTCTCCTACCCTCCCTCGACTTCCTCTTTCCGGTGACCCGATTCATCTACAGTGACCGTATCACTGTATACCACCTCCCCCTCCACCTCTTCTCTCAATACCTGTGGGGTGAGAGTATAATTAACTTAATCCTCAAACTTCACATCTATACCCTAACCTCCGAGAGAATAATCTACGGGCGGACCAACTTACGTCCAAATACGTAAAGATGAGCGGTTGAAGGTTATCTCACGGGGAATAGAGTATATAGTAGGTGCATATCTCGGAGAGTGGAGTATAGGTTAAGCTCTCGGGGAATAGAGTATAGGTTAACTCTCGGGAGATAGAGTATACGTTGATCTCTCGGGGAATAGAGTATAGGTTATTCGCTCGGGGAATAGAGTATATGTTATTCGCTCGGGGAATTGAGTGCAGGTTATTCCTTTGAGGAGTAGATTATAGTCCATTAGGCCTCCTGAAACATCCAGAGAATTTCTATTAGAAGAACTTTGAATAAATGGCCAGGATAATAAATATAAAACAATTTTATTTAAATTTGGAACTGTTTTATTCCGTTTATAAAAGATTCTACGTTAAAAGGGTAATGAGATTAAAATTTTTATTTGAATACTACATGGTAGAAATTCCAAATGCTTTTTAAGAAATTCATATTATTGGTTTAACATTGAACTCTTTTTTTTAAAACTGATATAGCTGGTTAAAAATTTGTAATTTTCAAAAAGAATTCTACTTAGTTAAACATTTATCAGTTTTATTTAAAGATTTAACCATTCTGTTAAGAATTTTTTTATTAACTATTTAAAAATTATTTTGACAAAAATACGTCTTTTTGGCTTGAATTTAACAGCTTTTGATTGAAAACCAAAGTATTTTTAACATTAAATACCAAGAATAAAATTTTTTCTTTGAAAATTCATGTATTTTTTGTTTTTAAAAACTTTTTAAAAATGTAAACAACTTTGTTAAAAATTATAGGTGCTTTAAGTAACCTTCTAGGACAATAAATGTAAAAAAACTTTTAAGTTCAATTTGGACCTTTTTTATTCTATTTATTAATGATTCTACGTTAAATTTTTATGAGTTAGAAATTCTGAATTTTGATTATTAATGGTTAATTCCAGTTGCTTCCTTCTGCATATGTTATTTGTAGTTGATAATTTAGTTATTTGATTAAAAATTAAATAATTTTTTAAGAAAATTCACTTATTTTAATTTAAAAAATTCTTTTTATCTTTTGTTGAAAATAATCTTTACAACTCAAAAATAAACTTTTACATTTTAAGTTAAAACTTTACCTATTTAAAAAACTTTTTTTTGGGGTAAGAAATAATTTTTTTATCAAAATATGTAAATATTCTATTTTTTTTTAAATAATTGATGCATTTTATTAAAAATGCATCCTTTTTATTTAAAATTTTTTGTTTTGTTTTTTTTTTGTTTTTTTATTCAGAATTTCTTTTTAAACTGCAAATGTAAGTATTACATTTTTTGTTGAAAATTGATATATTTGATTGAAAAGTCATCTGCTACTAGTCGGAAATTAAACTATTTGTTTAAAAATTTGTCTTTTATGCAAAATTCAACAAAATCTTTTTTTTTGCTTAAAAAATAAACTGTTTTCTTCAAATTTGAACTGCTTTGTAAAAAAAATTATTTCACTCTCTTCTTGCAAATGCGTTTCATTTATTTTCGGAAATTAATCATTTAACTGAAAATATAAAAGTCTCTTTCAGTAGAAATGTAATCTTCTTGTTCTAAAAATTTGTTTCGTTAATTGCAACCATTTTTCATTTAAAAAAAAATTTAATAAAAATTGAAAATAAAAAAAAAAAATTAAAATATATTTTGAATTAACTACCAAATATGACATGTATTATTGATAATTTATATTTTTTAGTTAAAAAAAGTAACTGCTTGATTTAAATCTGAAATAATTTGTAAAAATGTTTTTTTTTCTGAGGATTCATAATTTTAGTTAAAAATTAGTCTTTTTAAACTTGGGTTAAAATTCAACTTTTTTGTTGAAAGTTAAACTGTTTGTGTAAAAAAAATACTTTTTTGTTTAACGGGTTCAACCGTTTAGTAAAAAATTCGTCCTTTTGGATCCCATTTAGAAATTCGGATCAGGGTTTAATAGGGCCCTGGATAGATTTCCCTATTTCTAATCGGGCGCTGGTTGGGGCTGGTAGGGCCCCTTATAGATTCTTTCTATTACCTAATGAATTTTCAATTAGGTGGCTGACAGCAAAAATACGAACTTTTAAAGTAAAAAATTTTGTCATTTGCAGTTATAAAAACTGAAATTCAAACTATAAAAGCTCAAAGTATAACTCTCTTAAGTTTTGCACTTTTCAAATTAATCCGAAAATTTTTTTATTCTAAAATTTAATAATTTATACATTTTATATAATTTATTTATTTAATAGGAATTTAAAATTTAAAGTTAAATTGTATTTTTCTTTATATTATATTTTCATTTTTGTAGAACTTATACTATTTTAAAAATAAAAAAGCAATTCGAATTTTTCCAGGAATCTTAAGAAAATTTTAAAATTATTTTAAATTCTTTTTAAATTGTTGAAAAACTTTCACATTCGTTCCCCGAGATCTTTAAAAATATACATTTTGTTTAAATATTTTTTTAAGTTAATAATTAATGAACTGTTATTTATAGATTATAATTTAAAAATTTCTGTTTCAAGTAAAAATATAAAAATAAAATAGGACAGTTAAAACTGAAACTTTCAAATTTTAAATTCAGATTTCGGAAATTTTAAAGTTTAAAGGCTTTCTTTTAAAAGCAATTCATTTAAAAATTGTTAAGTTTTAAATATTTGATTTATAATTTTTTGTTTTAAAGAAATAATCAAACATTTGTGCATATTGAACAACTGGTCTTTTTCCTGACAAAATTTTTTTTTACTTGAGTAGGTTAGAAATTAAATATTAGAGAACAAAACAACAATTTAATTTAATTTAAAATTTAATAAAAGAGTTTAATTATGAATCCATCAATTTTGGAATTATTTCTAATATTGAAAATAGTTTATAAAGTTTCGTACTGTAAAATCCATTATTTTTCAATTTTTAATACTCGAACTAAACAATTTTAAAAATTATTAATTAATTTACATTTATAGCAGAGATTTCAATATTTTTGAAATCGAAATGTACCCTTACAAATATAGGAAATGGAAAATTAATATAAAAATAATTATCAAAATTAGTTAATTATTAATAAATGACTACAATAATTATTCTAAATAATTATAAATAAATTGAAAATATTATTTAAAGCTTTCATTATTTTCAATTTTGTTTTTTCAAGTTTGTCAATTTTCTGACGAAAAACAGTAACAAAATCGAAAATTTTTCAAAAATGATAAAGATCGCTCAAATTATCATTATTATTTATGTTAAAAAATACCAATATATAAATATACAAACAATATACAAACTGTTAACAGTAATACCAGTTCAATAAACGTTCAATAAACGAAATTTTTCACTAGAACCTGACAGGGCCCCAAAAAGTTTTTTCTGGACTAGATATTCTGATAGGGGCCCCAACTAGTTTTTTCTATTCTAAATATTCTGATAGGGGCCCCAAATAGTTTTTTCTGGACTAGATATTTTTAAAAAAGCCCCAACTAGTTTTTTTTCTAGACTAGATATTACTTGCTAAGACCCTAATATTTTTTAACTAGAATTTCTCGGTTTTTTTCGAATCAGGTCCCAACTAAAACCTGGCTAAAATATAAGATTGGAGAATAACTATAGCTGCATAGACTTTCTAGTCAAAAAGAATAGAAAATCCTATCAGGGCCCTAAAGGGTCCTGACTAAAACTTACTATTCCAGTTGTACTCGCGAGGATCTGACCAGCGCCCTAATTGGCATAGAAACAAATAGACCGAGTTCTACATGGGATTAAAGAATAATTTTTTATTGTAGAAAAATAATTTTTTCTTTTGAAATAAGAAAGTAAAATAAAAATTTAATTTCAGAAGTTTTTATACTGTTTATGAAAGAGTCTATGTTTTAAAACATTTTTGCATAATCGCTATATTTGAATAAAGTGTAGAGAGAATGATCTGTTCAAGTCTTTTTTTTTAATTTCCGGTGGAAGTCGTTTATGGTAGAAAAACACGTTAGGAAGGATCGATTTTTTAAATAATGAATGTGAAGGGTCTTGACTGACGTTTAAATGTGTAGGTGTTTGGACTCAATACGTTTCTAATTAAGGTCGAAAATATTATTGCTCGATTTTTTTCTTTTTTAAAAAAAAAAATTGTGGAAAAAAATGTTTAAAATATAATTTTATTCATTATGTTAGATACAAAGCTGTTCTTATAGGGTGGTTCAAAAAAACGCTTTTCTTGGTAAAGGGCAAAACAACCCCCCAAAAGTTTCCATTTCCAGTGCAAGAAAATTCATAATTTTTTTTAATCTCGAAATTCGAATATTAACACGTGCCACCGGGTACTTCAATATCCGATCTAATTAACATCAATTATGACCGAAAAATAAAAAAAAAATTTTAAAGCATTATTGTAATTTTTTATCAATTTACGTCATCTTTTTTATAGAAATAATTGCTTATAAACTATTGGAATATTTACAATAAATGTTTAAACCATTTACAATTATTTAAACAAATGTAAATTATTTAAACGATTATTTATCACCAAAAAATGTTAAAAAACAATCGTATTTTCTGATTGAAATGTAACTTTTGGTCATTGTTGTTTAATAATTATTTATTGTCTATTTGCAAAAATTTATAAAAATTGAGCCAGAGATATCAACTTTTTTGTTGAATAATTACATAATTTGGGTACATTACTTGTAATGTTTAATAGATTTCTATTTGTTTAAACAATTCTTATTTGCTCAAGCAGTTTTTATTCGATATATATTCGAAATGGAACACATACAATTATGTTTCTGACAGTATAGTCTATAGAAAGAATGCATTTATCATTATTTAATCCCTTAAACTAGTGTAATTTGTTTAAATAATTACTTTCCCTAAAATAGTTTTAAAATCGTAAATAATTGTATGTCTTCTATTTTATTTCATTTCTTTTAATTATCAAAAAAAACCTGTTTAAACAAACAAAAATTTCTGAAACATTAGAATAAATGTATTAAAAATATTTAATTATTTAACAAAAAGTAGCATAGGCTCAATTTTCAGGAATTTTGAAAATAAGTTAAGTTTGCAGTTGAAAAAATTAATCTTGTCTAAGATAACCGAACAATTTTTTAACACTTTGTTATCTATGTCTTTATTTTTAAACAAAGAAAATTTGTTGAGTGTGTGTTTGTTTGTGAAATACACATTAATATTATATTTTTTTAAACCACATCTAAAACGCTCAGAAAGACGTTTTATATATGGAAATGAAACCTTCAGAACATAGTTATCATAAGTTTCAAGCTTTTTACTTAGAATCCGAATCCGGGGTCAGAACTAGCCCATCACGTCAGGATATAATGATATTTGAGGTTATGTACAGAAAAAAGGCGTTTTTGACTAATTTTTATGGTATGTGCCCAAAAAAGGCGTTTTTGGCTAACTTTGAGGTTATGTACAGAAGACACACAATTTTTTGGGATGTTTTCTTTAGTTGTATCATATAGTACTGCTCTTTCTCTTTCATTTGAGATTAGCAGAATTCAATTACCTTTTTTCTATACCAAGTTACGCCAATTTGAAATTACGAGATAATAGGACATTTCTCGTAATTTCAAATTGGCGTAACTTGGTAAAGAAAAATGGTAATTGAACTTTGCGACTCTCAAATTAAAGAGAAAGAGCAGCACTATCTGATACAACTAAAGAAAAAATCCCAAATAATGTTGTGTCTTCTGTACATAACCTCAAAAGTATTTAAAACGCTTTTTTTGTACATAAACTCAATTATTTTAAAATCCTGATTTGATGGGCTAATTCTGACCCCGATTCGGATTCTACGTAAAAAATGACTTCGGAAATGATCCTACACTTTCCAACAACTCACATGACCCCATTATTTACAGGCCCTGTGTTATCATAAATTTCATGGATTCTTTCTTGAATGTTTTTATTTACTAATTGGAGTGGGTAATTATTTTGTAAAAGTGTAATTTTTAGTTAATATAAATTTTCTTTGTGGAATTTAATATTACTTAATTTAAGATATCTATCAATAAGAACTTTAATTAGACCAACTTTTTGATCAAATAGATGATGCTTCAAGTATTATTAAATCCTTATGTTAAATTTAAAATTTTTTTATATGATCATCAATTTTATTTATATTAATGAATTTATTTAAAAAAGTGTTGTTTGAGATTATTTGAGTTTTTGTTTTCCTAATATTAAACTTTAGTTCTTCATTTTCTTTATTTTTTATGCAATTTTCTACATTAGCAATGATGCTATTTGTCGGAATTTTATTTACATTAAAAGAAATACCATGTTTATTACCCAAAGTTTCAGCAATTTCATTTGGGATTTGTATATTTGATAAATTTGATAAACCTTTTATTAAACCAATTTTATGACAAAATAAATTATGTGAATTGTAATTTAAATAACGCCCAGACCAAGAAGGTTTTTTTTTTATACCAATTGGTTAATAAATCACCATTTGAAGTTTTAATAATTTGTAAATCAAGATAGTTAATAACATTATTAAACTCTCATTCATGAGAGAATTTTAAACAATCTTCAATACTATTAACCACATTTAAGAAAACTTTAATTTTGTCAGTAGGGACAATAGCTAAACTGTCATCGACATAGCGTTTATAAAGCTCAAGATAAAGGTGAACCAATGGGGCTTATAAAATTTGTTTTAAAAAAAGAAAACAGTACCATCAAAAATCCTTTTGGTAGCAATTAGAATTTAATTTTTTGTTATTTTTGTTAAATTATGATACAAATTAAGTTTTTCCTCAATGCAATCTAAAGGTTGATTTAGTGCAATGCTATCAATCATAAACACTGCATCCTAAGAAATTATTGAATAAGTTTTTGGTAGATTAATATTTTTTAAACAATCTTTAAGTTTCCAACTATTTTTTACAAACGAACTAGTGTTAATAGAAACTGCTAGAAATTCATTTTTGGTTATTTTTGTTAAATTATGATACAAATTATGTTTTTTCTCAATGCAATCTAAAGCAAGATTTAGTGGAATGCTATAAAACATAGACACAACAACTAAAGAATCTATTGAATCAGTTTTTAGTGCTTTAAAATTTTTTAAACAATCTTCAAGTTCCCAAACATATTTTACAAAGGAACTAGTGTTATTAGAAACTGGCAGAAATTCATTTTTTGTTATTTTTGTTAAATTAAGCTACAAATTAAGTTTTACCTCAAGGCAATCTGAAGCAAGATTTGGGGGAATGCTATCAAACATAGACACTGCATCTAAAGAAACTATTGAATGAGTTTTTGGTACAATAATATACTTAAACAATCTTCAAGTTCCCAACTATTTTTTATAAACGAACTAGTGTTAATAGAAACTGCTAGAAATTCATTTTTTGTCATTTTTGTTAAATTATGATACAAATTATGTTTTTTCTCAATGCAATCTACAGCAAGGTTCAGTGGAATGCTATCAAAGATAGACACAACAACTAAAGAATATATTGAATCAGTTTTTAGTGCATTAAAATTTTTTAAACAATCTTCAAGTTCCCAAACATATTTTACAAAGGAACTAGTGTTATCATAAACTGGTAGAAATTGACTTTTTGTTATTTTTGTTAAATTAAGCTACAAATTAAGATTTTCCTCAAGGCAATCTAAAGCAAGATTTGGGGGAATGCTACCAAACATAGACACTACATCTAAAGAAACTATTGAATGAGTTTTTCGTACAATAATATATTTAAACAATCTTTAAGTTCCCAACTATTTTTTATAAACGAACTAGTGTTAATAGAAACTGCTAGAAATTCATTTTTTGTCATTTTTGTTAAATTATGATACAAATTATGTTTTTTCTCAATGCAATCTACAGCAAGGTTCAGTGGAATGCTATCAAAGATAGACACAACAACTAAAGAATATATTGAATCAGTTTTTAGTGCATTAAAATTTTTTTAACAATCTTCAAGTTCCCAAACATATTTTACAAAGGAACTAGTGTTATTAGAAACTGGTAGAAATTGACTTTTTGTTATTTTTGTTAAATTATGATACAAATTATGTTTTTTCTCAATGCAATCTAAAGCAAGATTTAGTGGAATGCTATCAAACATAGACACAACAACTAAAGAATATATTGAATCAATTTTTAGTGCATTAAAATTTTTTAAACAATCTTCAAGTTCCCAAACATATTTTACAAAGGAACTAGTGTTATAAGAAACTGGTAGAAATTCATTTTTTGTTATTTTTGTTAAATTAAGCTACAAATTAAGTTTTTCCTCAAGGCAAACTAAAGCAAGATTTGGGGGAATGCTATCAAACATAGACACTACATCTTAAGAAACTATTGAATCAGTTTTTGTTCAAATAATATTTTTTAAACAATCTTCAAGTTCTCAACTATTTTTTAGAAACAAACTAGTGTTAATAGAAACAGGTAGAAATCTATTTGTTGTTATTTTTGTTAAATTAATAAATAAATAAAGTTTTTCCTCAATGCAATCTAAAGAAAGATCTAGTGGACTGCTATCAAACATAGACACAACATCTAAAGAAACTATTGAATGAGTTTTTGGTTCAATAATATTTTTTTTTAAATCTTCATGTTCCCAACTATTTTTTACAAACAAACTAGTGTTAATAGAAACTGGTTTAAGAATATTTAAAATGTATTCCGATAAATTGTAAGTGGGAGAACTAACACTGGATACAATCAATCTCCAACTTAAATTAGGTTTGTGTACTTTAGGAAGGGCATAAGCTTTTGCTATGGCACTATTGTGAGTTTTTAAACAGTATGCAGATTTTTCATTAATTAACTTTTTATTTTCCCATTTAATACGCACCTTGTATAAAATATCATTCTTAAGAATGTTTTCAACTGTACTTTTATAATCATCTCTGTTGGCTGCGAACAATAAATTGCCCTTATCAGCTTTTACAAAAATTAAATCTTTATGTTCTTTTTGAAAATTTTGCCACTAACTAAACAGATTGTTCTAAATTTTGAAATTTATTGTTGTTATTGTGATTGGAAATTAGTTTAGTAGTAGTTTTACCAATATTAAATTTTAAATCTTTTTCTTCTTTTGAATTTTATTAACATTTAAAGGAACTCAAAATTTATTATCCAAAGCTAAAGATTCCGCAACCTTATCCGGGAATTTCAACATTTGATAAATTCTTAAGGAATATATTTAATCTGAAATCAGTAATTTCACTGTTTAAAGCAAAATATCTATTTATCAGTAAATTGAACTTTTTGATACATTCTTCTCGTTTTAAATATTTTTGATTTTTAAAACTAAACTCTTGTGAGTTAAAAAACCTCTTAATAGAGCCATCAGGTATAACTCTTGAAAAATTATATTTTAAATAATTTGAAAATCGACTTAATTTATGAAAATTTCTTTCACTGTTTTCAATTTCTAAACGTTGACATTTAGTTTGAAAAATAAATTTACTTTTTTTCTTAAATTTAGAGATTAAATTATAATTTAAATTAGGTATATTGATAAGATAATTAACCCATAATAACCAGAGTTGTTATTTAGGTTTTAAAACCTTTTCAAAAAGGTACGCTTTGAAACTTCAAGGAATGAGAAGAATAAAAATAAACGTGTGAGTCAAAAAATGCTGTTTGTCTCAATTTATTCTTAATTCGTGTGGACCGTAAGACTTAACAAATTTTCCAATTTTCAAGTCCATCAAATTTTGTGAGTTGAAAAAAGTCAAAATTGAAATGTCTTTAATAGTATTTGAAAACCGGTATTTTAAACGATTAGATGCATATCCTAAATATTTTATGTTTCTCACTAAATTATTAATTTCATAGTTTAAACTTTAAATTTAAATTATGTAAATTACATTTGTCTGTTTGATGTTGAATATATGATGGAATCAGATCTTCTTTTCTCTATCTGAGTAAAAAAGTTTTTATTTTTATTTTTATTGGAACTAAAACTCCAATCACTGAATTTTTAATGATCTAGATTATAACTGCATTACTTCAGATGAGAACTTTAAGAATCTGGATCACAAATGTTTAAAACTGCATTAAAGGTAGATTACCTTGCAATACAATTGAATTAGCTACGCATTACTATGGAGTAGAAATAGTTCACATCAGCTTACAACTGTACTAATCTGGATTACAAGCAAATTAACTCAGATCACACCGAATTAGAACTAAGTTATTCTAGATTGTAAATGGATTACTCTAGATTATAACTCTACTGCTGAAGATTACTTATTGATAAAACCGGCCTACAAGTGGATTACCTTGAATTACAAATGGATAACGCTGAATTACAAGAGGATTATCTCGCATTAGAAGTGGATCATTCTTTATTACTTCGGATAAGAACTGTGATACTCTGGATCACAAGTGGATTACAAATAGTTCATTTGAGATTAAACTGGATTATGACTGAACTGCTCCAGATAAGACTTGTATTAGTTAAGATTAGATCTATCCATTGATCTGAATCACAAATGGATAACACTGATTGAAAGATTACAAATGGATTACAAATGGATTACAAGTGTATTACCTCAGGTTACACTGGCTAATCTGGAAAACAAATAGATAAAACTTTATCAGGAGTCGATTACCTTGCATTACATGTGGATTAGTTATGAGTTATCCTGGATTAGAACTAGATTAAATCAAATTAGAATGGTACTAATCTATATTACAAGTGGATTACCTTGTATTACAAATGGATTATTTTCCATTACTGTCGAGTATAACTATATCACTCTAGATTTGTACTGTAACATCCTGGATCACAAGTAGATTACACTGGATAAGAGCTGGATTACTCTAGATTAGAACTGACTAACTTCAAAACAGAACTATACTAATCTAGATCACAAATGGATAGCGCTGAATTACAAGTGAATTAGTCCTGGATAACTTTCTATTAGAACTAGATTAAATCAGATTAGATATGTACTAATCTAGATTACAAGTAGATTACAAGTAGATTACATGATTAGATTAGATTAGATTACAAGTACCTTAGATTACACCGCATTGGAACTAAATTGCTCTAGATTATATCTGGAATACTAAAGATTAGAACTGGATTATAACCAGATCAGATAAGATTAAAACTTTGCTAATCTGAATTACAAGTGAATTACCTTAGTTTATACTGGATCATAACTAAATTACTCCAGATTACACTGGATTAGAACTGGATTACTCTAGGTTAGAAGTGGATTGCTTTAGTCTATAACTTTACAAATCTGGATCTAAAATGGATAACGCTGAGTTACAAATGAATTAGTCCTCGGTTACTCTGAATTAGAATTGGATTAAACCAGATTAGACCTGTACTAATCTAGATTACAAGTGGATTACCTTAGATTACACCAGATTAGAACTGAATTGCTCGAGTATACTACTGGATTACTAAAGATTAAAACTGGATAACTTTAGATTACAACTGTACTAATCT
Organism: Druon quercuslanigerum; assembly: GCA_010014905.2. Classification (NCBI taxonomy): domain Eukaryota; kingdom Metazoa; phylum Arthropoda; class Insecta; order Hymenoptera; family Cynipidae; genus Druon; species Druon quercuslanigerum. The sequence continues at coordinate 33,328 of JAAAKG020138339.1, forward strand.
AGATCACAACTGGATAACGCTGAATTACAAGTAAATTAGTCCTGGATTACTCTTTATTTAACCCAGATTACATCAGGTTAGAACTGTGCTAATCTAGATTACACGTGGATTCCGTTAGATTACAGCGGATAAGAACTAATTTGCTCTACATTACAACTGGATTACTAAAGATTAAAATTGGATTATTTCAGATTACAGATAAAACTGAATTACAAGTGTTATACCTTGCAATACACGTGGATTAGTCTTGGATTATTATGAATTATAACTAAATTAAATTGCATCAGAATTGTACTAATCTAGGGGTTACTAAAGATTAGAACTGGGTTATAACTAGACCAGATAAGAAAAAAACGTTACTAATCTGATTTACAAGTGAATTACCTTAGATTACACTGGATTATAACTAAATTACTCTAGATTACACTGGATGAGAACTGAATTACTCTACATTAGAATTTGATTGGTTCAGTCTTTCACTTTACAAATCTGGATCACAACTGGATAACGCTGAATTACAAGTAAATTAGTCCTGGATTACTCTTTAATAAAATCAGAATAAATCAGATTAGAACCTTACTAATCTAGATTACAAGTGAATTACTTAACATTACACCGGATACGAACCGAATTACTCTAGATTACAACACGATTACTAAATATTAAAACTGGATTAGTTTAGATTACAACTGTACTAATCTGGATCTACTAATCTAGATAGGAAGTGGATTACTTTAAATTACACCGGATTAAAACTGAATTGCTCTAGAATACAACAGGATTACTAAACATTAAAACTGGATTAGTTTAGATTAAAACTGTACTAGTCTGGATCACAAATAGATAAAACTAAATTACAAGTGTTTTACCTTGCAATTCATGTGCCAGTTAAGATTAAAACTTTTCTAATTTGAATTACAAGTGGATTACCTCAGATTACTCTGGATTATAACTAAAGTACCATAGATTACACTAGATGAGAACTGGATTACTCTAGATTAGAAGTGGATTGCTTCAGTCTATAACTTTACAAATCTGGATCACAACTGGATAACGCTGAATTACAAGTAAATTAGTCCTGGATTATTCTGAATTTGAAACGGATTAAATCAGATAAGGAATGTAGTAATTTAGATAACATGTAGATTACCTTAGATTACACCGGATTAGAACTGAATTGCTCGAGAATACAACTGGATTACTAAAGATAAAAACTGGAATGGTTCAGATTACAACTGTACTAATCTGGATCACAAATGGATAAAACTGAACTACAAGTGTTTTACCCTGAAATGCATGTAGATTAGTCCTGGAGTATTCTGAATTATAACTAAATTAAATAAAATTAGAATTTTACTAATCTTGATTGCAAGTGGTTTTCCTTAAATTGAACCGGATTAGAAAAGAATTCGTCCAGATTATAACTGGATTGCTAAAGATTAGAACTGGATTTTAACAAGACCAGATAAGATTAAAAATTTGCTAATCTGAATTACATGTGGATTACCTTAGATTACAATGGATTAGAACTAAATTACTCGAGATTACACTAGATGAAAACTGGATTACTCTAGACTAGAAGTGGATAGATTCAGTCTCTAACTTTAGCAATCTGGTTCACAAATGTATAACGCTGAATTACAATTGAATTAGTCCTGGATTCCTCTGAATTAGAATCTAATTAAATCAGATTTGAACTGTACTAATCTAGATTACAAGTGGATTACCTTAGATTACACTGGATTGGAACTAAATTGTTCTAGATTATAACTGGATTACTA
>JAAAKG020138340.1:0-12657 GCA_010014905.2 Druon quercuslanigerum
GCATTCTTAAATTTTTAAATATAGATTTGAAAATTTTTAATTGATATTAAAAAAATCTACTTCAAGTAATACAAAGCCAATCCAAAAAGTTATAATATAATAATAAAAATTAAAAAAAGTAAAAATATAATAATAATAATATAATATAAAACTCTATCTTATGCTGGTAAGTGCGCTATCTTGTTCGTAATTTGCCATAAGTTCTGTGTTTAAAATAATAAAATAAACAAGTAGATATTTTTTGAATATCTGTTAAAAAGAATTATTCTTCGGATCATTAAAATTGTTGTGCATTCTTTGAAATCTATTTGAAATTTTTGTGAAATAATTGAAATCTCTGTGAAATATTTGAAATCTATTCAATATATATTTGCGAAATATTTGGGAAATCTTTGAAAAATTCAGGAAATCATTGAAATCTTTGTTAAATCTTTCCAAATATATTGGAAATACTTTTGAAATTGTTATTAATATTTGTGAAATTATTGAAATCAATTAAGGCTTTGTGAAATCTTTATTCTTTTAAATCTATCTGATATCTTTGAGAAATATTTTAAATCTTTGAAATCCTTAGATAATTGTAGAAATCTTTGTGAAATTTTTCTGATAAATCTAGAAATCTTTTCCAAATATTAGACATATTTTTGAAATATTTGCGAATATTGGTGAAAATATTGAAATCAAAGAAGTCTTCGTGAAATCTTGAATCTTTTAAATCTATCAGATATCTTTGCGAAATATTTGGGAATTCTTTGGAATCTTCAGGAAATGATCTAAATCTTTATGAAATATTTCTGAGATTTTTTGGAAATCTTTTAAAAATATTTGATAATATTTGTGGAATTAATTAAATCTTGGTGAACTCTTTGAAATCTAGTTGAAATTTCAAAAAAAATTTAATTTATCTGAATTCTTACTGAAATTTTCGAGAAATAATTTAAATCTTTGTGAAATATTTCAGAAAACATTGAAGACTATGTCAGATCTTTTGAATCTCTCTGAAATCTTTTTGAAATCTTTCTGATATCTTTGGAACTCTGCGAAATATTTTTTAGTTTTTGATAATATTTCTGGAATTATTTAAATCTTTGTAAAATCTTCGGGAAATTATTGAAATCTTTGTGAAATGTTCGAAATTTTAGTGAAATCTTCGAGAAAAAATTGAAATCTTTCTGAAGTCTTTCGGAAATCATTGAAAACCTTTGTGACATCTTAGGAAAGTCATTGAAATATTCCTGAAATCTTTCTGAAATCTATGGAACTCTGCGAAATATTTTTTTAAATATTTGATAATATTCGTGGAATTATTTAAATCTTTGTAAAATCGTTAGGAAATTATTGAAATCTTTGTGCACTCTTTGAAATCTATCTGGAATTTTTTAAAAACATTTTTAATTTATCCGAAATCTTTGTGAAATCTGCAAAATCTTTGTGAAATATTTTGGAAATCGATGAAGTCTATGTGAAATCTTTTAAATCTCTATGAAATCTTTGCAAAATATTTGAAACCTTTGAAATCCTCAGAAAATTATTGAAATATTTTTGAAATCTTTCTGATATCTTTGGAAATCTTTGTGAAATCTTGGGAAAGTCATTGAAATATTCGTGAAATCTTTCTGAAATCTTTGGAACTCTGCGAAATATTTTTTTAAATATTTGATAATATTCGTGGAATTATTTCAATATTTGTAAAATCTTTGTTGCATTCTTTAAAATCTATTCGAAATCTTTGTAACATTTTTTAATCTTTGGGAAATTTTTTCGAATGCGTTCTGAAATCTTCGTGAAATTATTCTGAAATGCAAAAACTTAAACAAATTTACGATACCTTTGAGAAATTATTAAAATCTTTGTGCAACCTTTGAAATCTACCTGAAATATTAAGGAAATTTTTGTGAATACTTTCTTAAATTTGTGTTGGTGAAATCTTTCTGAAATCTTTGGAACTCTGCGAAATTATTTTCTTAATATCTGATAATATTCCTGAAATTATTTAAATATTTGTAAAATCTTTGGGAAATTATTAAAATCTTTGTGCAGCCTTTGAAATCTACCTGAAGTATGTACGAGATTTTTGTGAATACTTTCTTAAATCTGTGTTCGTGAAATCTTTTTGAAATCCTTAGAACTCTGCAAAATATTTTTTAAATGTTTGATAATATTTAAGGAATTATTTAAATCTTTGTAAAATCTTTGGGAAATTATTAAAAAATTTGTGCACTCTAAAAATCGATCGGAAATCTTTGTGAAATTTTTTAATCTTTAGGAAATGTTTGCGAATACGTTCTGAAATCCTTGTGAAATCTTTTTGAAATGTTTAGAAATCTTTGGGAAATGTTTTTGAAATATTTGTTAATGTTTTTAAAACTTGTGAAATGCTTGGAAAATCATTAAAACCTTTGTGAAATCTTCGGAAAATTATTGAAGTCGTAGAAATCTTTTGGAAACCTTTGCAAAAACTTAAAACAAATTACGATAACTTCAGGAAATTATTAAAATCTTTGTGCAACCTTTGAAATCTATCTGAAATATTTACGAAATTTTTGTGAAAACTTTCTTAAATCTGTGTTCGTGAAATCTTTCTGAAATCTTTGCAACTCTGCGAAATATTTTTTAAATATTTTATAATATTTGTGGAATTATTTAAATCTTTTTAAAATCTTGGGAAAATTATTGAAATCTTTGTGCATCCTTTTAAATCTATCGGAAATTTTTGTGAAATAATTGAAGTATGTATGTAACCTGTTAAATCTATCAGACATCTTTGTGAAATTTTTTAATCTTTGGGAGATTTTTGCGAATAAGTTCTGAAATTTTTGCGAAATATTTGAAATATTTGTTTATGTTTGTGAATCTTGTGAAATTCTTGGAAAATCGTTAAAACCTTTGCGAAAACTTATAAAAATTTACGATAAATTTGGGAAATTATTAAAATCTTTGTGCAACCTTTGAAATCTACCTGAAATATTTACGAAATTTTTGTGAATACGTCCTGAAATCTTTTTGCAATCTTTCTGAAATGTTTAGAAATCTTTGGGGAATATCTGAAATATTTTTGAAATATTTGTTAATGTTTGTGAAACTTGTGAAATGCTTGGAAAATTATTAAAACCTTTGCGAAAATTTAAAAAATTTTACGATAACTTTGGGAAATGATTAAAATCTTTGTGCAACCTTTGAAATCTACCTGAAATATTTACGAAATTTTTGTGAATACGTCCTGAAATCTTTTTGCAATCTTTCTGAAATGTTTAGAAATCTTTGGGGAATATCTGAAATATTTTTGAAATATTTGTTAATGTTTGTGAAACTTGTGAAATGCTTGGAAAATTATTAAAACCTTTGCGAAAATTTAAAAAATTTTACGATAACTTTGGGAAATGATTAAAATCTTTGTGCAACCTTTGAAATCTACCTGAAATATTTACGAAATTTTTGTGAATACTTTCTTCAATCGACGTTCGTGAAATCTTTTTTAATTAATTATTTAATGAATTAATTAAATCTTTGTAAAATCTTTGGGAAATTATTCAAATATATTTGCACTCTTTAAAATTTATCCAAAATCTTTGGGAAATTTTTGCGAATACGTTCTGAAATCTTTGTGAAATTATTCTGAAATACGAAAACTCAAAAAAATTTACGATACCTTTGAGAAAGTATTAAAATCTTTGTGCAACCTTTGAAATCTACTTGAAATATTTAAGAAATTTTTGTAAATACTTTCTTAAATCTGTGTTAAATCTTTGTGAAATCTTTAGGCAATATTTGAAATATCTGAAATATTTGATAATATTAGTGAAGTGTTCAAAGTTCACAATAAAATCTAAATTTGAAGCCTCTATTTATTATTTATTAATATTTATTATTTAATATTAATGGTTTATTTACTATTTATGATTTAAGTAGATTTTAACACGTAACTTTTTTTACACGCTACTTTCAGATTTTACGCGACTTGAAAGAAGACCGGAAGACTGTAGCCCGGCATACACAATAGCTAGCGAGTTGCAATTTACAGGGGCAAAAAATCTCAATTTTCAATTACAAAAAAAAACAACAATAAGAACATTTTTTGGAAAAAATCTGCATGTACCGGCCGATATAATAGCTATTAAATTCTGTGGTTAATATATTACAATGAATAATCCATTTTTTTAGACGTATTATGGATCTGGCGTAAACCCGAATATTTTGAGCGCCTTAAACTTTCTCTCTGGAAGTGACAAACATGCTCTCTTGAAGAAACTTAAACAATCGATTTTGTTTATTTTCGATTAATTATTAATTAATGATTTCTTAATTAATTCTAGATAAATTTTTTTTTTAATCATACCTGGCCCATAAGACTGTTTCCACGAGGAATTCCAACAGCCACATCACTTTGTCCAATTCCTTGATAATCTCCGGAGGTTACCGAATATCCCATATAGCTGTCATCATCTAGAAGACTTCCTTCTTTCGTCATTAAAACTTTCGTTCGATTGTCGAGGCTACTCATGGAATATAGCTGTCCTGTGAATCAATTTGGGCGAATTAAATTTAGAATGAGACTCAGAAATCTCTATGCCACCTCGCTTAATTATTCCGTATGTCTCATCGAATGCGATTTCGAAAATAAACTTCACCCAGTGGGCACAAAACTATGAAAATCCTATGAACGTCCTGGGGGCGTCCCTAGGACGTCCTATGTCAGTCCAATCGACGTCTCTAAAACGTTCAATGTCCTAAGGATGTCCTAAAGACATCTTAAAGACATGGACGTTCTTGGGACATCTTTCGGACTAAAATTATACGTCTTAAGAGCATCCCTAGGATGTCCAAAAGACATGTTATAAAAGACTTCTTAGGGATGTCCCAAAGACGTCTCTATAGGACATCCTTAATGTTTTTGCCCACTGGGCAGTTTGGTCGTTTTCATTTCCGATTCTAATCATTTATTAGTCTTCACAATCCAAAAAAGCTCTCAAAATTGGGGAAACTTGGATGTTTAAAAAAAATAGCTTTCTATATTCTTCTACCAAATTAGTTGAATTTTCAATCCAAATGACGAATTTTCAACAAAAGGGTTTATTTGTCAATTTTACATGTCGAGCGTTTAGGAAAAAAATGTACTTTTTAACCAGAAAAAAAATTATTTTTTACAAATAAGTCCATTATCAATCAAGAAAGATGAATTTTCAATTATATTTGAATTTTCAAACGAAAAAAATAAGTTTCAATCAAAAAGTTGCAACCAAAATGTTACATTTTTAAGGTAAAAAGATGATTTTTTTAGAAAGCAGTTGAATTTCAACAAAAAATTATTTTCAAACTAATAGTTCAATTTTTAGCTCAAAAAGATAAATTTTCAAGCTAAAAATGCAATTTTTCTATAAAAAAGTTGAGTTTTTAACCCGAAAATTTGAATTTTAAACAAAAAGTTCATTTTTAACTAAATAGTTTAATTTTCAACTCAAAAACGAATTTTATACAATAGAAAAGTTAGTTTTTCATTAATCAGTTAAATGCGAATTTTTAAGGCAACATTTTTCAACCGAATATTTAAATTTTTCCACAAAAAATATGAATTTTCAAGAAAAAAAAAGAATTTTAAATAAATAGTTGAATTTTTATCCTATACAGGTGAATGTAAACCAATGAATGTTTAAACCACAAATACGCATTTTCAACAAAATTGTTAAAAAACCGAATTGTTTAATTTTTAATTCGAAAATATGAATTTTTAAAAATAAAGTTAATTTTTAACTAAATACTTCAATTTTTAGTTCAAAGACGAATTTTACACAATACAGTTTAATTTTCAACAGAACAGTTAGTTTTTAATGAATTAGTTAAATTCGAATTTTTAAGGCAAAACTTTTCAACTAAATATTTAAATTTTCCATCCAAAAATATAAATTTTCAACAACAAAAAATGAATTTTAAACAAATAGTTGAATTTTTCTCCTATATAGATGAATGTTCAAACCACAAAAACGAATTTTCAACAAAATTGTTAAAAAACCAAATTGTTTAATTTTTAATTCGAAAATATAAATTTTAAACAAATAGTTAAAACTGTATCCTATACAGGTGAATGCTCAAACCACATAAAAGTATTTTAAACAAAATTGTTAAAAAATCAAATTGTTTAATTTTTAATTCGAAAATATGAATTTAAAAAAAATAGTTGTTTTTTATCCAAAAAGTTTAATTTTTAACTCAAAGACGAATTTTATACAATAGAGTTGAATTTTCAACAGCAAAGTTAGTTTTTTATTAATTAGTTGAATGCGAATTTTCAAGGCAAAATTTTTCAAATAAATATTTGAATTTTCCACCCAAAGATATATGAATTTTCAACAACAAAAAAATTAATTTTTTAACAAATAATGAATTTTTATCGTATACAGATGAATGTTCAAACCACAAAAACGAATTTTCAACAAAATTGGTAAAAAACCAAATAGTTCAATTTTTAATTCGAAAAAAAGAATTTCAAACAAAAAGTTTATTTTTACCCAAAAAGTTACACAAAAACGAATTTTCAACAAAATTGTTAAAAAACCAAATTGTTTAATTTTTATTTCGAAAATTTGAATTTTAAACAAATAGTTGATTTTTAACCAAAAAGTTTAATTTTTAACTCAAAGACGAATTTTATACAATAGAGTTGAATTTTCAACAGAAAATTTAGTTTTTTATTAATTAGTTGAATGCGAATTTTCAAGGCAAAATTTTTCAAATAAATATTTGAATTTTCCACCTAAAAAAATGAATTTTCAAAAAAAAAGTATTTTAAAGAAATAAATGAATTTTTATTTTATACAGATGGATGTTCAAACCACAAATACGAATTTTCAACAAAATTGTTAAAAAACCAAATTGTTTAATTTTTAATTCGAAAATATGAATTTTGAACAATAAAGTTAATTTTTAACTAAATACATCAATTTTTAGCTCAAAAACGAATTTTATACAATAGAGTTGAATTTTCAAAAGGAAAGTTAGTTTTTAATTAATAAGTTGAATGCGAATTTTCAAGGCAAAATTTTTGAACTAAATAGTTAAATTTAAAAAACCAAATTATTTAATTTTTAATTCTAAAATGTGAATTTTCAACAAAAAGTTAATTTTTAACTAAATAATTTAAGTTTTAGCTCTAAAAACTAAAATTTTCTAAAAAAAACTTAATTTTCAACTAAATATTTGAAACTAAAACAGGAATTTCGTTCAAAATAGTTTATTTTTTAAAATCGAAAATAGGAATCTTTAACCCAAAATGACGATTTTTCAGGAAAACTAGACAATTTGTTTACAAAATAGGTAAATTTTGTACACCAAAATATAAATTTTTAACAAAAAAGATAAATTTAACCAGATAGCTTAATTTTGTTAACCAAATAGTTGAATTCTCATCCTAAAAAGATGTATGTCCAAACCAGAAAAAAGAATTTTCTTCAAAATTGTTAAAAACCCAAATTTTTTAATTTTCAATCAGAAAACTTGTATTAAGTTAATTTTTTTCAACCGAAAACGATGAATTGAAAAAAGATTAAATTTCAACCACATGTTTGCATTTTTTAGCAACATAGTTTTTACTAATTAGTTGAACCTTCCACAAAATGTTCAACAAAACATTTTAATTTTTTAACAACAAAACGTTTAATAAAAAAATATGAAGTTTGACAAAAAAAACTTTTAATAAATAAAGATGATTTCTCTATTAACATATGGATTTTACATTTAAAAGGACGAATTTTCAATCCAGAAAGATGAATGTTTAACAAAACTGCTGAATTTTCAAAAGTTAAATTCAACTTTCAACCAAACAGTAGAATTTAAAATTTTTTTATTATTTCTGGATTCCATTAATTAAGTATTAATTTAATATACACAAAACGAAAAAAAGAAAAGTTTTTTATGAACATGCAAAAAACGAGAAATCTTCAAAAAGGGGAATAGGGGAAAGATTGATCCCATAAATAATAAACTTTGAAAATATTTATTCAAATTTCGAAATCGCAGCGATGGAAAGCAACTTTGCTTAAATCTCTCGTTAAAACGAAAGAACACCATAGGTATTAAATATTAAAATGCACTTTAAAAAAATTTGTCATTGCTGAGGCGTTTCTAATTTCTAATTAGTCTTTCTAAAACTAATTTAGCCGCCGATGTTGGTCTCAACATCGTAATCGAGTGTTTGCTGCGGCATTATTAATTATATTAATAATTAATAAATTACTATTACGGCATTATTGATTGCACTATTATGGTATTTATTACGGTGAAACAGCTTTCTTTTTCTCTCCTGGTTACGGCAGCACTGCTTCTGATGAAGCTGTAAAAAGCGGGCCAACACCAGTTAGATATGGCCACCCTCGACTCACCTGGCAGTCATTTAATTAAATGTTTAAGAGGTTTAAAAAATATTTTAGTAACTCGAAAAACGAAAATCGAACTCTCGACCAATGCAAAAGTGTAAACAAAATCGTTCTCACATTACCCCACACTTTATAGGCTTCAGAAATATTGACAAATAATATTTTTTTTTAAGTTATTATTGTATTATTATTAAATTTAACATTAGGAAAATCAATATCGACGGCTCAATTGCATACTGCTCCACGTCACGTTTCTGCAGTGTACACCGCCTAGTGGTAATGTACACAGCCCAGTGGTACTGTATCCCGCCCAGTCACTAGGCGGATTACATCACAACTGGGCTGTGTACATTACTACTAGACGGTGTACAGCACCACTGTATTCCGCCTAGTCACTAGGCGGCGTACAGTACCACTGGGCTGTGTACATCGATTAAACGCGGCATGGTGCCGTATGTAATGGAGGCGTCGCTGTTGAAGGATGCATCCTGAGTGGCTATAAATATTGGCTATGGAAAATGAGAAAATATAAACTGTAAGCTACAAACTAAAAGCTGCATGGCCCAAAAAGTGTCATGTAACATACAAACGAAGCAAAGTATTCGTTTTGATAATCGTTGATTATTTTTGTATTAGCAGTTGTTAATGATGGTGTACATCCGCTTAAATCAAAAAGCCAAATAACCTTTTATTGATTAATAATTAATCACTATTAGCAGCACTGCCAAGCAAGTAACAAGGGGTGATGATTTTTGTACTGCTCAACATCTTATGGCGATCACTAGGTCGAAAATAAAATTTTTATTGCTTTTTAATTATTTCCAAATTATCCCTTTGTTCTATACTGAACGTTTACATTTAAATAAATTAAAATTTGCAAAATACGAATTTGTATATTTTCGAAAATTTATAACCACAGATCTCCAGCAAAGAGTGTCGAGCATTACGTGTTAATATGCACATGATTTCAAAAATAAAAAATGTAAAAGTCAAAATGGAAGAGGTGGGGGAAGATAAGCGATAATAACTCAAGGGAGACCTGAAACTCGTGGTACCTTTAGGAGCACCTAATCGGGTATCATCAGGGCAAAATTCGAACTTCGTTTGACTGTCCATCGAATAGAGCTGACCTGAAATATTTTTAATAAAAATCTTCTCAATTTTTGATATGCATAATTTAAATTCTTTCTTCCTGGGGCGTATTTACATTATTTTTCAATTACACCAGAATCCCGATTTAGTAACAGTTTCGGAAGTTGCCTCACACTGGTCTTGTTACACAATCGGGGGAAATTAAAATGCATAATATTGCGCAATATACTCGACTGAGTACTCACGTATAGCGGCCCTTCCGAGGCGAGAGTCACCACCTTTTCTCGCCCTGCCCCTGAGAAACGTGTGGGCCAGCAATTTTAGGAAGTAAAAAAGCGAGGGTTACTGAATCGGGGTTCTGGTGTACAATGTTGTTTGGAAGTTAAAATTTATGAAAAAGAATGTTTTAAAAACTGAAGATTTATGAAAATCAATTATTCAACATTGAAAGTTACTAGCTGAACTTTAAATTGGAATTTAATGTTCATATTTACTTACAATCTGACGAAAATAAATTAGATTCCGAAACTTTGTTCTGTATTTACAATTTAAAGAGTTTAGATAATAATTATCAATTAAAAACTTACCTTGCCAATACCAGCTTCCTGGAGCCCCGATGAAAAGTCGCTTTCCATCCTGAAACAAAAAAAAATTTACATTAAACTAATGAACAATATTCATAATAATAATATTTCATTATTATTTTTTTGAGTAGAGCCTATAATATACATTAAATTTATTTTTTAACAGTAGAACTAATAACAGCACAAACACAAAATAATCACATTGAATCAGAAAATAATTTTGGTATATTATAAAATTTTTTCATTAAATGGTGAAAAAACGTATTGTTTCATTTCCTTGGAAAAAAATATAATTTTAATCGTATGGCTAATAATATTTTAATAAGCATTGACTTCAATTTTTATTTAACTTATAACTTATTTCAAGTCGAAATATATTGAATTTTCAAAAAAAGTAATCAAAAGAGATTTTGATCAAAAAGTTCATTTTCATCCAAGATGAATTTTCAATATCAAATATTTCAATTTTAATTAAAATCAGATCAATTTTTAGTCAAACAGTTTTTTTTTTTTTAAATGAGATTCCTACCAAAAGAGATCAATTCTAAATTAATTTTTTTTTTTAACAAAGTAGTTCAACATTCAACGAATTGTTGAAATATTCAAGTAAGTGAGATGAATTTTCAACAAACAACTCAACAATTTATATTTCAACAAAGAAATATTTTTATTTTGTATTAAAAATAGTCGAATTCAACAAATTACAATGAATTTTCAAAAAAATCGTTGAATCTTCTACCAAAAAGGTAAAATTTCTGTTTAAAAAAACGAATTAAAAAAAAATTTGAACGGATTCTTCAACCAAAAAAATGAATGTTTAATGAAATAATTAAACTTTTAATAAAATACGGATTATCAACAAAAAACATGGTTAATATTTCCATTAACGAAGATATTAATCTGAAATTAAAACAGTTGGACAAAAAAATGAAACTTCTATTAAAAGAGATGAATTTTCATCAAAAAATTTAAATTTTTAAACAAAAAAGATGAATTCTCAATTAAAAAATATAATAGTTGAATTTTCAACCAAAGAATTGTATTCTGAACAAAAAATTACATTCTCAGCAAAAAAAATTGATTAAAAAAAACGTTTTTTTAAAGAAAATAGTTACATTTTTAAACAACAATACAAACCTTAAATCAAAAACGTAAATTATAAACAAACTAGTTCAACTTTTACCTGAATGGTCGAATTTTCAATAAAAAAATAATTTTTAATAAATTTGAGAAATGTTTAACCAAAGCGATGAATTTCAAATGAGGATGAAATGATTAATATTTAAATGGAATTGTTAAATTTTCAGTTAAAAAAATATTAAAACAAAAAAAAAATTTCAACCAGAGATAAGTTTTTAAATAAAATAATGAATCAATAATGAATCAATAATGAATGAATGAATAATAATAATAATAATTAAAGAATTAAAATTTTTTTAAATAATCAAATAATCAAATTATCAATCAATCTTCACCAAAAAAGAATTTGTTAAAAAAGCGGTTGAGGCTTCAGCCAAGTAGCTCAATTTTTAGCCGATGAAGATAAATACTCTACAAAAATGTAATAATTGCAGAAAAAAAATTTTTTAACTCAGGAGATGAATTTTAAAACCAAAAAGATGAATTTTTAACTAAAAATGGAAAAGTTGAGTTTTTATTCCAACATATGAAATTGCATCAAAATTTTTTTATTGATTAAATTATCACTTTAAATATATTTGATTTGCCTTAAACTATTATATCATATATTTATCAGATTTATTTTTGTCTCTCTCACAAGATAATTCAATACCCACAAAGTCAAATTACTTTAACAAAAGGTAATTTAATGCCAAATGTAATCAGCTTTCCAATGGTTCACAAAAATATTTATACACCTGAATCTCGGTTAAGTCACTCGCGGTTTAGTAATTCCTAGAACTGCTGGTCTTCTCAGTTTCTCAGCCCACGGGGCGAGAGACAGTTGCGACTCTTGCCTGAAAAACACCAGCAGCGTCGCGTAAAGGCGCAGTGCGCGGGTACTCACATGCGGAGACAACGGAATATTATGCATCAGAATGCATTATAATTGGAGTTGTGAATATACTTTCGTGTTGTGTTTTATAATTATTTTTCCCCGCGATTGAAGAGAAACCCGAGAAGAAATTTCCCCATATCGTATATTAAAAAATATGAAATAGTATATTGTAAAATATATTGTTTGAAAATGTAATATAAGTCTTCATTCTAAATAGGACTATAAATATTTAAAGTCAAAATACTCGTAAGCAATTAATGTTTATTTTTTAGATACCTTTTTTATCATATAAATTAAGTATTCAACTCAATTAAATATTCATCAGGTAATAAAAAGGGTCTAGACAGGGCCCTACTAATCGTCGGGCGATTAAAGGACACTCTATTTATAGCCTGCTCAGAAGTTCTAGCTAGAACCTGCTTAAAACAGCGTTAACAGAACTGGTCAGGCCCTCTCCATTTTTCCCGACGAGCGCCCGATTAGATGTAGGGAAATCTATCCAGGGCCCTACTAAACCCCGATCAGAATTTCTATCCCGATCTAAAGTTTTGCTTGATAAAAAAAACAGTAAATATAATCTAACAATAACACAATATAA
>JAAAKG020138341.1:0-12656 GCA_010014905.2 Druon quercuslanigerum
CTTTCAACCAAACCCTTCTGTACACTCCTCCAATTCACTCACCTCAAATTTCACCACAATTATCGAAACTTTCAGCATGTACAATTCCCGCTACTTTACCTTTTAAATTATACAAAAAACGTTTAAAAATGTTAACAAGCGATTGTACAGATTTGGCTTTACCTTATAGACCAACCATAGAAATAGATAGATTAAAGAAATAGAATTGAGAAATTTCTTCTTCGCAAAACAAAAATTATGAAAATCCTTCGTTTTAACTACTTTTCCTATTATTTAAAAATCTCAAATGCTAAGAGCATTTAAATAGTAAAACTTTTTATCTTTCCAAATTTTTAAAAATAATTTATGAAATTTTATATTGTAACGAGGTGGTTACACACCTGTTGCAGATCCTTCCTCTCATATTGTGTAATCAATAAAAAAATAAACTAGACTGCGATACTTCCATGGCCGGCACGAGCTCAACTTATCAAATAATTAATGTTAAATGTTAAACGTAATTTAAGGAATGCTGTACGAGAGAGTGAACGTATTGTTTATTTTGTATATTAAGAATATTGTATATTTTGTATATTAAGCTTAAGTTTTGCAGGACAAATAGGTGTAGTAGATTAACTGATAAATGGGTAATACGTGATCCCTGGAGGTAAGGGGTTGAAGGGTGAACAACCTGCTCTGGGCCTGGAAATCCCGGAGTCTTTCCTTTTGAAAATCCTGCAGGGAGAAACACTGCTGCTGAAAATTATATCACCTGCACTTAAAATCACACAATACAAGCCGGCCTGTCTACCGATTAAGAGGACCGACACTACCCGGCACACCACCACTACACCCATCTATACTTCCCGGCCGGAAATTAATGATTCTCACATTCCAAGAATCATTAATAGCCCATACTATGTACTTGGTCATACTCCACCCGGCCCCTGTCAAAATATACGGGCGCAGCCATCTTGCCGGTCTGCTCGAGGGGCAACTTAGTCAAGCAGACGGAGGTAACCACCGGATATGGAGGAAAAGGGGGCAGCACCGGCCGGCAAACAATTTTGGCGGGACCGATGGAAGTGGGGAAGCCGAGAACAGCAGGTCGCTAGCCAGTTTCGTGTCGACCATCGACGTTGGTGCATATCTGAGGGAATAGATTGCTGTTGAGCGTAATTCTGAAAGAGTCCATTTTTGCCAGATTGGCTTCAAATTAAGGACTGACTCGAGGATTTCTGCGGACCAGGTAGGCGTTTAGTCTTTCTTTCCTCCAGATATGTTTTTCTTTTTGTTTGAGTTTCTTTGTGATTATTGTGATTATTTCGTTGCGGTATGAACCCGTTTTTGTTTAGACTTTTGAGAAGTTTGTCAGTAATAATGTTTGCGGCAAAACAAGATTTCGGTAAATGAAGTATGTCGGGAGAATTTTTAGTAGTAAGCCTTATTTAGTGTAACCTAAAGAAACTTTGTACTGCGAGTGAGTTTTCTCTTATTGTTAGTGGAAATAATGTCGACTTGTCAGCGTGGGTTATATGTATACCTTTTTTTTGAGCTTTCAACCTCAAGTCTTAATGCTTTTATATGAGTATGGCCCTTCTGGTTTCTCTCTTTTGTTAGAAGCAAGCAAGCATGTAACCTCAAATAGTCTTAAATAAATTAACTGTTAATTTACCTTCTAACTTAAACGAGTCTGTAGCTCATTCGCCCTCATTTATCCCTCTACCGCTGATATCATTTAAGAGGTTTTAAATTCTTTTTTTTGAGAGACGCTATGCAGCGTCTGGCGCCTGACTAAAGGTACGTAACTTATCAAAATTTTCTCTTACCACGTTTGGAGCCAATAATTGGGCATTATTTCCCCTTTTGTTTAAAAGTGGAAAGAAATGTTACAAAATTGGCGCCCATCGTGGGGCCGAGCTCCAGATTAGGACAATAATCTTTGTTTTGCTAAAATTTTAAAGAAAATCATTTCGCGAACCCTAATTAAAACGAACCAACCACGCTGAACATTCGACAGAGTATAGCACGGCTATTTTGAAGACCGTTTGTGCTATGAGTCTGAATAATTTCAGATCTGATTAATTTTCGGTATTCTGTTTACTTGTTACTCGCAGGAATTTTATGTGTTATGGATATCTATATTTACGAGTATCATTGTTTAATTGTATATATGTACTTGCTGAGTGCCATGTGTTGAGCACCTTGATGATATATGTTTGTTGTGCAATATATATATGTATACATATTGTTTCAAATGTTCGGGATTGATGATTCCTTGTAAAGAAATTTTCGGCTATCCGTACGGAATTTTCGGATTTGGTGGTTGTATTGCCTCTCAATATTTTTTTTAAATGTCCGGGATTGATGATTTCTTGTAAAGAAATTTTCGGCTATTCGTACGGAATTTTCGGATTTGGTGGTTGTATTGCCTCTCAATATTTTTTTTTAAATGTTCGGGATTGATGATTCCTTGTAAAGATATTTTCGGCTATTCGTACGGAATTTTCAGGATTTGGCGATTGTATTACGACATTTTCGTGAATTTCATTTGAAAGTTTTTTTTGAGGTCCGTGAGTATTAGTTGGAATTAGATTTTTGGAAATTTTCAGGAATCGTATAGGAAGTGGGTCGACTTTTTGTTCGTGTCTATTAATACGGAATTTTTTTGTGAATTTCGATACGACTTTCTATTAGTTAGAAAATTTCTTCCGAGGATTATAGCTAATCGTACGGAATTTTGAAGTTGTTCTAAAATTTTAATTTAAAAGAAAAGAAAATTTAGTGCGAATTAGATCGGGTTTTAGAACGTTTAAGAACTTTAATTTCGTGATTTAGGATGGAGAATTCTACCATCAGAGTCGACCGATTGTGGGCTGAAGCCACTGACTCAATTATAAATCAGGCGAGTTCACTGTCGGTAGAGGAACTCCGGGAAACTTTAGGGTATCTCGACCTATCCACTGATGGGGATGACATGGCGATGAGGTGGCGCCTAGTACGGTTCCACAAACATTGCCATCACATGCATCAGTCATGGGAAGAGAGTGGGGAAAGAGATTTTGTCAGCCGGCATAAAAAGACTGCAAATTACTTGTACCGCGAGTAAGGTAACCACTACAGGTAGTCTTGATGCCTCTACAATGGCGTCACTTGAAAAAAATCCCTTTTTTCCCATCGGTATTAACTCCCAACCAGTTCCGGAATCTCTACCCACACAGACTACAAACGTCAGCAGCGTGACATTTGCACGAAATGTGGAGAGCATTGTCACGTTTTCTCCAACCAACTATGCAACCCCTTTATATACCCCCGCTAGCCGCTCTACCATGATCCCTTCGGCCTTTCAAGGTATAACCCAGTCTACTAGACCCAGGGTGACAGCCTGCCTTCAGGATTTCCACCTGTTTGGCGGTGGTGGGGATAATTTGCATTTGACTAATATCTCAGGCATCTCAGAGCCTCTCTCTGAAACAATAAGAGAACAATAGCTGGAGTCGAATGCGAGTTATGTTACCGCTACCTTACGTAATACCAACCCTTTCTTAGATTCCTTTTTTCCAGCGGCTGATCCCTTTCACGTGAATAATAATCCACACGGTCCCGTAAGTGACTCCTTTTGGACACAAATTTCAAATCCCAACCCAGTGAGCGTTTTGCCAACTGGTTTTGGCGAAAGGAGTAGGGATGATATTCACTCGATCGTGAGGAAGTGGGGCATTAGCTATAACGGAAAGCGGGATAGCAGCACAGAAGAGTTTCTAACCCTAATTGAAGAACGTAGAAGGGGTAGTTCCTTGTCGGATGGGGATCTTTTCAGAGCGCTATCGTTCTTATTGAAACCGCCCGCCCAACATTGGTATAGGTTCCATCGGGATAAATGGGATACTTGGCTACAATTCACCATCGATTTTAGACGCAGATATGGGGGTATTAACTTTCGAATGCGGGTCAGGGACGAGGGGCGGAAAAGGACACAAGGCCCAAACGAACCTATAGCAGACTATCTGCTAAACCTTCGCCTCATTTTTCAACATTACGATCCTCCAATATCGGAAAGGGAGCAATTGCAGATGGCGATGAATAATCGTACCTTTGAGGGATTAGATGATGCTGGCGAAAGGTTCGAGGCATCGAGAATGATAAGCAAGGCCAACGTACCTCCTCCACCTACGCAAGATAGTGTTTTACCCGAATTTGCCTATCGGAATAATGCCGGAAGGTCTAAGGGTGTGGCTGTTACGGAGAAGGAGATAGTAAAAATAACGGTACCAAAGTTGAGGAAAAATCCACTGATGCCCCAAATATTTATCCCAATAGGATTCCAAGCAATGCATGTGCCGTGGTCGATCCTCCCGATATTCAAAAATCTAAAGTATCACCAGTGGTTGGTACGCCCCCTAATTTAAGCACTCATTTGCCTTATTTTAATTATGGGTTTTTTCCTGGTTTTCCTCAGGCACCAATGATGCCAGCTAATTACGGTTATCCTCTGTTGGGTACTCAGGCTGTTGAAGCACCGAGTTTATCGACTGCTGCGGCTGGCCCAAGTATGAGAAGTGCGAATCCTCAAGCGCCAGCCCCCTTAGTGTGCACTACCGCCGGTGGCACTTCAAGAGGGGAGCGTGGCTGCTGTTGGAATTACAGAGAGTAGGGATATCTTTTCCGTGCTTGCTCTAAACCTAAAAAGGTTTTCTGCTACAGTTGTGGCCAACCCGACCAAATTTCTACGAACTGTAGCGGATGTTCGGGACCCAGGTCGGGAAACGAATAGGGGTGAGTGACACTAGGGTCCGATCACTTTCCCCTTTCGTTGTAAAGGCCCCTTAGATTTCGATGGATCAAGTCAATACGGACTCTTCGATTCAGGTTCGTGCTGTACCTATATTGGCAAGCCGGCCTTTGGGAAATTTTCGAGTTTGCTTAAGAAATTAGCAGATCAACCCCGTCCAGGTATCATGTACCCTAACGGAAAGATCGAGGAAACCGCCGGACAAGCCACATTACCCCTTGAGTTTTTAGGTTTAAGAAAATTTTTGTTAGTTCGCTTCGCACCAACTTTCGATTGCGAAGTTTTGTTGGGTCACGATTTTGCGGAACTATTTGATTTTGAGGTTAGATTTAAGCCGCGTATTTGGAGAATAGGAAACGGCCTTTGGAGAACGTACTAAGGACAATTAATTGATTCTGAAGCAACCCTACTACCGGAAATAGCAAACCGTCGTGGGGAGGTCAAATATATGGACGATTTTCTTATAAGAAAAATTCCTCCAATGCCAGCTAAGCTTCCGGCCACACACATGGTGAAACGCCACATTGAGATACAGGGACACCTTTCCATTAGGCAGGCTTATCGGCGTCTTTCTCCTAAGGTTCATGAATCCTTACGAGAGTCCGCCGAGACGCTAGAAGCCGAGGGAATTATAAGTTCTAGTAAGAGCGAATGGTGTAACCCAGTAGTAATGATTAGGAAGCCCGACGGGGACTATAGGTTGTGTATCGACTTCAGAAAATTAAATGAAGTAGCCAAGAAAGATGCATACCTTATGAGGAATATCAGCGCCATTCTAGATAAACTTTCATCCGCACGATATATCTCTAAGATTGACCTAAGTCACGCATTCCATCAGATTCCCCTATTTGATGAGTGTAAGGAATTCACTGCTTTCCCAGTACCGGACAAGGGGCTTTATCACTATAATCGCATGCCATTCGGGTTATCAGGAGCTCCGGCTACCTTCCAACGGTTGTTGGATCAACTGATAACACCTGAATTTGAGCCCCATGCTTTTGCGTACATGGATGACATTATTGTAGTTGCTGAAACCTTTGAAGAACACATTCATTGGTTAGAGAGAGTCTTGGATGTAATCATCAGTGCCGGACTTACGGTCAATCCTGCAAAAGCGAATTCGGTTGTAGTCAGGTGCGATATCTCGGATATCTTGTAGATGGGAGTGCATCCGGACCCGGAGAAGACCGAGCCGATAACATCTTATGCGGCACCTACTACTTTACGCAAACTTAGACGATTTCTGGATATGGTTTCGTGGCATAGGAGATTCATAAAGGATTTCGCCCAAAAAGCAGAGTTACTACATCGGTTATTAAAGAAAAACCGAAGGTTTGAGTGGGGGGAAGACCAAGAAAGGGCCTTTCAAGAATTGAAATCCGTATTGATCTCCGCTCCCACGTTATCTAGACCAGATTTCAGTTTGCCGTTTTGTCTACAAACAGACGCAAGTAGTACGGGTCTTGGTGCTGTCCTCACTCAAATTCAGGATGGCGCAGAACACGTCATAGCATTTGCTAGTAGATCTATGCAAGGCGCTGAGAAGAACTTCACCGTGACGGAGCAGGAATGCTTGGCGGTGGTATAAGCGGTCGAGAAGTTTAGACCTTATTTAGAGGGTTACCACTTCGTCGTGATTACGGATCACAGCAGTCTTCGGTGGCTGTACCACTTAAGAGATCCTACGGGGAGATTAGGTAGATGGGCCCTTAAGTTGTTACAGTATGATTTTGAAGTCAAACACCGAAAAGGTGCCTTTCACCATGTCCCAGACGCGCTGTCGCGTATGTTCGAATCGGACCCCGAGGTGGCGTGTGCCATAGGCGAGACTGATGATCTCTGGTATACCAGAAGAACTAAATTGGTGCAGGAAATGCCATATCAGTTTCCAGATTGGAAATTAGAAGGCGACCGCCTGTACTGCCACCGCCCAGACCACCTTACTGATGCACTGTTACCCGATTTGTAAGCATGGAAGGTTGTTTTACCGCTGGAGCTTTGAGACAGGGCGATGAGTGAAGCACATGATACTACGACTTCTGGCCACTTTGGTGTGGATAAAAATTTCCAGCGTCTGTCATTGCTTTACTACTGGAAGATGAAGGTAGACCAAGCAGGTCTAGTAGGCTTGATGGGTAAACGAGTGATAGAGCAGCCGTGGTCGGTGGGAGCAGCGGACATTATGGGTCCGCTCTTACCGAGCCGCTCTGGTCACCATTATATCTTGGTTTTCCAGGACATATTTACTAAGTGGATCGAAGTTGTGCCTCTTAGAAAGGCCAACGCCACTAATGTCCAGAAATAGTTCGAATAATCCGTTATATTTAGATGGGGAACTCCTGAAATATTGTTCACGGATAATGGCACAGAGTTTGTGAATAGGTTGATTTCTAAGGCTGCATCGGAATTAGGGATTAGGCACTCGACGACCCCACCGTATCATGCTCAGGCTAATCCGGTCGAGAGCGTTAATCGAGCGTTAATGCTTAAAACCATGATATCATCCTTTGTAGAGGGTGATCATCGTAACTGGGATAAACATCTCCCCGATTTCCGGTTTACATATAATACAGCGGTTCGCAGTTCCACTCACGTGTCACCAGCGCTCTTAAACTATGGTAGAGAGCCTAGACTGGCAGAAACGCTAAGACAACAGGAAGAGGGAGTCCCCGATATTGTCCCATTAGCAGTAGAGGAATGGGAGGATAAGATTAAGCGATTACCGGCACTTAGGGACCTAGTCGCACATCACTTGGATCTAGCGTCCGACCGTCAGGTGAAGTATTATAACCGCCGTAGACGTGATGTTCGCTACCAAGTAGGTGATATAGTGTGGCGCAGGACTCATACTTTATCGTCGGCTATTGATTATGTTGCGAGAAAATTATCCCCAAAGTATGCAGTTCCCTTCAGGGTTATAAAAGTAATATTACCAGTAGTGTATGAAATCCAAGATGAGTCCGGAATAATTGAGAAGGTCCATATTAAAGATTTGAAAAACTATTGGCCGATTGATCCCAACCTAGTTAACAAAGGTCCTTTTTCGCAGAGTGAAGATGAGGAAGAGGATCCCCAGATTCCGTCCGGACACGTTGCAGGAACTGCGAAGGCTACGGGGCCACTCTTGTCGCCTCCATTTCCGAAGACCCCGCACCATCGATCAAGCCCCTTTGCTGAGGGACGAGCGAGAGCCGGTGGATCAAAGGGACTGGTTCCCGTCGTTTCCGGCAATATGTCAGGACCGGCAATATCGGCCGGTGAAGGTCCCAGAATTGGAGGAGAAGGAGAGTCAACTGAGAGGAGGCGAGGAAGAAAACCTCGAGGTCAAGATAAAACTGGAGCCGGTGACTCTAAGGATCCCGAGAATCCCACCCCAGCTGAAAATGCTATCGGAAACGGAGCCCCTGCCGGAGCCGGTAGTCCAACGGGAGCCGAGGGTGGTTGGGGAGAAGAGAAACGGTCGGGCCCTGGGAGGGGAAAACCTCGCCGGCGAACCCTTGGCATCCCCATTGCCAAAATCATCCGGCGTCGTAGCCCGGGAAGACCCCGGAAGATCAAAGGGGGCCATGCCGAAGGTTCCGCCCCACCCGAAGCCAAAAAGAAGGACAAGGAAGAGAAAGGACCACGCCGAAGTGCGCGACTCAGACAGAAACAGAGCACCTCCCGAATCCTCGTCCGCCTCTAAGCCGAAGGTGGAGATTGGGATTTCTCGACGGAGTTGCAGGATGAGATTGGCGCGGGGAAGCGCGATTTTGGGGTCAGGTCGGCCGGAGAGGGATCGACATGTCCTTTTCCCTTCCGGGATTATGAGATGCCCTCCCCTCTTCAGTCCACTGATGCCCAGGTTTCGGCGTTACTCGGGTTACCTCCTCCTCCTCTCAAGCAGAACTTGAATGTTCAACTTCCTGAATTTCGAGGGTTGCCTTCGTATTTTTCTCAAGGGTTGGTTTCCGCAACAGAGCGCCTCGGGATGTCATCCGAAGATAGTGGAAGATATTTCGGGGGGCTGTCTCCCTCGGCGGGTGCTGGCGTTCAGCCAGTGGCGGCTTTAACTGCGTTTCCGCAGGCCACTGTACAAGCGCCGGCCCCGCGGGGGGAGGACCTTTCGCTGCCATGACCGAGACCCGGCGTGTTTCACGGACCGCCTCCTGGGTGGGATAGGATCCCACAAGGAAATCTGTTGCCGGCCCAGTGGTGGTTTGGGGTACAACAGCCTGAGCTCTGTTCTCCCGCTGCTCATAGGATTTTTCAAAGAAACCTGTGCTAGCCTCTGATGCCTCCAACAGAATACGGTTGCTGGAATTATCATCGAGTGAAGCACGACTTCAATCACTGTCGTTTCCAGAAGGGAGTATTCTTCTATTATTGCGGAAAACCAGGAGTCAGGGTCGGTCAGTGTCCAAGGTGTGCGTCGGGGTGGAGGCGAGGAGTCGGAAGCCCGTACTCTAACCGAGAAAAGGAAGTTCGTCCTCCTTCGTATCCCACCCCTATGTCACAACCTGGGTCGCTGCCTGATTCTACCCGTCATTCAACAATCCCTTCTGGAACCGTCACCGATGGGCGATCGGGAGGCGGACCACGTTTGGGTGCAGATCACCTAATCATCCAA
Organism: Druon quercuslanigerum; assembly: GCA_010014905.2. Classification (NCBI taxonomy): domain Eukaryota; kingdom Metazoa; phylum Arthropoda; class Insecta; order Hymenoptera; family Cynipidae; genus Druon; species Druon quercuslanigerum. The sequence goes on from JAAAKG020138341.1 coordinate 9,381, forward strand.
GCATTGGCGGATGCCATCCTCAAGCGTCTCTAAGCATTTAGTTTTATGGGTTAGTTTTAAGCAAATTTTGTGTAAGTAGTTAGTTTTAAGCAATTTAGTGTAACGGGTGAGTTTTAAGCAGTTTCTGTGCAAGTAGTTAGTTTTAAGCAAATTGAGTGTAGACTTTTGGATGCATAGTCAGTTATAAGTTTTCTCGCGATGAGCGGCCTGATTGTCGAGTTTGTCCCCCCGAAAAATTGTTGTGTTTGAGTCTGAAGCACTCGAGTCTAGTCTAGTAAGGATGCTCTAAAGGTATCACTAGTAAAACCGTTTGCGTATTAATTGCATAAACCTACAACAATCATTGTCTTTTGGGGAAGCTCAGCCAGTGGCATACTCTAGCAAGAATGATTCCTTCATTGTCGCGAGACTGGTAACCGGCCCAATCACAATACGAAGTTTTTTTGTTTGTTTTTTTTCCTTTTTTTTTGTATTTTTGTTTGAAAATATTTTATTTTTTATTTTTTAGGCTTATTACCCACAATTCTCACAATTTTACTTCCTACTAATGAAACAATCTGGAGGTCGGATTGATGACGCCTGCTGGTCTAGGAATCCCGTGGGTCATTCTGGGAGGGGGTGTTGTAACGAAGTGGTTACCCACCTGTTGCTGATCCTCCCTCTCATATTGTGTAATCAAAAAATTAAACTAAACCACGATACTTCCATGGCCGGCACGAGCTCCAATTATGGAATAATTGATGCAAAATGTTAAATATTCTCCTTTACTTTACCGTTACTACACCTACGTGTAGTATAATTGATGTTAAATGTTAAATGTAATTTAAAGTATGCAGTATGAGAGTGAACTTACTATTTATTTTGTATAGTAGGAATATTGTATAGCTTGTGCATTAAGCTTACATTTTGCTAGGATAAATAGGTGTGGTAGATTACCTGATAAATGGGTAATGCATAATACCTGGAGGTAAGGGGATGAAGGCTGAACAACCTGCTCTGGGCCTGGAGATCCCGGAGTCTTTCCTTTTGAAATTCTTGCAGGGAGAAATACTGCTGCTGAAAATTATATCACCTGCACTTAAAATCACTATACAAGCCGGCCTGTCTACCGCTTCAGAGGACCGACACTACCCGGCACACCACCACTACACCCATCGATACTTCCCGGCCCGAAATTAATGATTCTCACATTCTAAGAATCATTAATAGCCATGTACTTAGCCATACTCCACCCGGCACCTGTCAAAACATACGGGCGCAGCCATCTTGCCGGTCTGCTCGAGGGACAACTTAGTCAAGCTGACGGAAGTAACCCCCGCATATAGAAGAAAAGAGGGCAACACCGGCCGGCAAACAATTCTGGCGGGACTGATGGAAGTGGGGAGGCCGAGAGCAACAGGACGCTAGGCAGTCTCGTGTCGACCATCGACTTTCGTGGATATCAGAGGAATAGATTGCTGTGGAGCATAATTTTGGAAGAGTCCATCTTCGCCCGAGTCAGTCAAAATTTAGGACAAACTCCGGGAATTCTGCAGGCCAGGTAGGCGTTCAGTCTTTTCTTTCCTCCAGATATGTTTTCTTTTTTGTGTTTTTAAGTGGGTTTAGGCTTTAGAATTTTTAGTAGTAAGCCTTATTTCGTGTAAATGATAAAATTTTGTTTAATATCAGAACTTTGTGCAGAGAGTCAGTTCTCTTTAATTGTTCGGAAAATAATGTCGACCGGTCAGCGTGGGTTGTATTTATACCTTTCATTTTGATCTTTCAACCTTATTCTTAATACTTCCACGTGGGCATGCCCCTTCTGGTCTCTCTCTCTCTTTGTTAGGAGAAAACATTTATGTAACCCCCAATAGTTTTAAATAAATTACTATTCATTTAACATATAATTAAAAGAATCTGTAGCTCTTTCGCCCCCACTTATCCCTCTACCGATGATTCCGTTTAGGATTTATAATTCCTGTTTTTTTGGAGTGACGTTATGCAGCGTCTGGCGCCTAACTTAGGTTACGTAAATTAATACAATTTTATTGCTTACCATGTTGGGAGCGCAATGTTGGGCATTGTTTCCTCTTTTGTTTTAAAAGGTGGAAAATAGTGTTACATATTATCTTAACTTTGCAGAATAATTTAAAAATTCATTATATTAAATTCTTTACCTCGTCCCGAGACTGCTTAATCAGATATTGCAAAATAAAGTACAAATTTTGTCTACTAACATGACTTTATCATTTATTCTTTATTTTTTACTAATCTTTATTCGCAGCTACCCTGAGAAATGTATTATTTCAAAAAGTGGCCCATAAAAAATTTGTAGATCTTTTTTGAGTGCACAATTTTTGTCACATCATTATTTGTCGTATCTTGCATAGTTTCTCCGTAAAATGGAGTTTTTGATTTTTCATTATTTTTTGTGCAATAAAAATGTAAATTTTCGATTTTTCGAGAAAATTCAAAAAGTCGTTATGGCAATCTTGTAGAATGTACAAAGAAATCCATTTTTCTCGCATTTACTTTTTTTTCGTATCTTGCTTTGTTTGGCTGATAATGTTAATTTTCGTTTCTTTTGTGGATTTTGAAATTGCTATAGCTTTGAAAAATTTTTTATTGTTAATGTTGTTTTTTACGAATAAAACAAATAATACACGTACTAAAGTTATTTATAAAAAATTTGTAGATCTTTTTGGCTGCACAATTTTTGTCTTTACATCTTTCTTTATATCTTGGATAGTTTGACCGCAAAATGGAATATTTTATTTTTTATTATTTTTTCTGCGATAAAAATTTGAATTTTCGATTTTTCGTAGAAGTTCAAAAAGTTATTATCATAATCTTGTAGGGCTTTAAAAAGAAACGTTTTTCCCTTTCTGAATTTTGTTGATGTCGTGTGTTGTTTGGCTTAAAATGTTCATTTTCGTTTTTTTATTTTTATTTTTAAACTGCTAAACTCCGGTAATTTTTTTTCATCGAAAAAAGTCATTGTGATGAATTGTTAGTCTTTTCGAGTACTACTAATAACTGACCATAGAATTTTCAAATCTTGAAAAAAGTGCTCTCAAAAATGTTCAAAATGTGCTCACTTTTTGAATTTTTATCCAAAATGCCTGGCTAACGATCTTGACCTTTAATTTGAGACACTAAAAGAGTATACCAAAGGCCAATCCAATCCGTTGATTTTTGTCGAAAGTTATCGTGCTCGCGGACATGCATACATACATACATACATACATACATACATACATACATACATACATACATACATACATACATACATACATA
>JAAAKG020138342.1:0-12656 GCA_010014905.2 Druon quercuslanigerum
ACTTACCCTACGCTCTCATGTGCGTTAATGTTCAGTCCCCGCCCTAGAAATTCGATTTTGAGCCGCCGACAATTTGTAGTTTTGCAGTGCTTACGAGGCGCTTTCAGTGCTCCCGGACTAGCGAGGCCATGAGGCTGTCTCGTGTTCACGGTTCGACCCTACACTCTCTACCCCACTTTTGCGCTGCCGGCAGTATGAGTTCGACACAGTTCGCCTTCTTCCCATCAGTTATTGTTTGGGTATCGTTGTGATCGGAGTTAGACTACCGTTTCTCAAGTTTTACCGAGCTCTTCTAAAATTCGAGAATTCTTTCTCAACATCTACGAACTTTCATTACAACTCTATTATCCTCACGTTTGAAGTGAGTCTCAACACTGCTTACCGAAGGATGGGAATATTTCGCGAGTTTCCAATTGTTTTTAATTTGTACAAAAAGTATAGCTAGGGGGACGCGTAGTCGACGAGGAGGTTCTACTTTTCTCGTGGAAGTCGATCATCGTCGCAACAATTGCAAATTCAGCAATACAAACTATTGCAAGGTGAGTCATTATTGTGAAATGCGTCGACAATTGAAAAATTAAAGACAAAAAAAATAGGATCGGGGTAGAATCTTCCAGCAATCCATTACGCGAAATTGTATCTCATTGTCAAGGGTCGTTCAATAACTGAATTTCCGCTGTAATTTTGCCGAGTCGTGTTTATTGTGGAGTTAACAATCGTTTAACGCATATTTAGGGGTATACATGTATCATAGAGTGGGCTCTGGTGTATATTATGATTCTCGATATCAGTGTTCAATTCGTAAATCTGGCGCAGACTGAAACCTTCCAGATACATAATTTGCTCCGTGGACAAGAAAAAGTAAACACGATTTCGTCCTTCCATTGTAAAACATTATTTTTAAAGATTTTCTGAAGAAATATTCAGGGTCGACTTCAGGTTATTAAGTGTATTTCAAACTTGAGTTGTGCCTATCAGGAATTTAAATCAATATTTTCCATTCTACATATTATGTAATTTCGAGTAATTTACTTTATTCATGAGAATCGTATTCTTTTACAAAGCATTAGTTGGAAAAACACTCTTCAGTGAAAAGTTGTCATTTTTTATAGGAAATTTTTATTACTGAATTCACGCAATTAATTTTTTTGACAATTTTAACTAATATTTTTGCGTCATCCGTAAATGAAGTCACGCCCTTAAGAATTTTTAGGATATTTCTGTATAGTTGCAATGTTAAATAGAGAGGGGGAGGGTAACCAGGGAAATAATAGCGTGGCGACATTCACGGACGACGCCTTTCCATTGGATAAGTTAGGTGAAGATAAGAAATATTCCTCGGTTCTGTCTCTACGTGTTGAGTGTAAAATCTAAATGACTAATATGCCCGTTTATGATTTAAATATTATTTTTTTACGTATCATTTTTGATTTGCAAATCATCATGTCAGACAGAGAGGTCCAGCTTAGCCCTTTTTTTATTTGTTGCAATCTTTCGAAAATTACCTGCGACTTTTTAAAAATTCAGACATTTTTTCAAAATGTATTTTCCGAATAAGCGTAGATATTCGGGATTTTCTTTTTTTTATTCGACATGTGAAATCTTGCTCTTTCAATTATTTCTAAATGAATTGGAAAAATTACAACATGGCGGTTATTTTTTGAAAATAATTATAAGTGAATTTTCTCAAAAACCTCAGCCTTTTAAAAATTTTATTTTTTGATGGGAAATACATGGTAATGTGTGCTACCTATATCTTGAGTTTCATGCTCAACCGCTGCCTTACATTCTAAAATATCATTTTGTAAATACAGCATTTTCCCATTCTTCTTGGAACAAAACGAGAGGTATAAGACAGTTTTTACATCAAAGTTTACACACCTAAACAAGTTTCACAAAAAAGTACATCTGGCTTTTTGTGACATCTTGCTCCGTTTACGAAAAAAACCAGTTGAATAAAAAAAAATGGTCTCAAAAATTGCTAAGCCCCCAGAAAATAGATAGGCTGCATTATTTATGTGAGCAAAAACTATAAATCATTATGAGAATAAATAAAGGACTTTCATAAAATATTCTTTATTTTTTTCATCGAATTCTGAAAACACGAAAAGAAAATTTTTCAGGAAAACCCCGCCTTTTTTATTTTCCCATATTTTTAAACAGTGCTAATATAAAAAGGCATCCTTTTAATTTTATGTGAGCTACACATTTTTGAGGAGGGGTATTTTTATTTTGAAATAGATTTTTTTTTTAAGGAATGTAGGAGATCAAAAAAGAGCAAGAGGTGTTTTTTGTAGAATTTTTCCATACACGTAAACTTTTATCCGGAAATCTTCTTTTACCTTTCGTTCTTTCCGAAAAAAGCAAAAATAGGTTTTTTAAAGCATGTGTCTAATCGTCCCGAAAAATTGGGGCAGTTGGAAAAGTGGATGCAAAATTCGAAAATTGGAAGGGATTCGAAAATTCGGGACGATTAGGTATTGTTTGTATTGGTTTATCAAACACAAAATGAAAAGTTTAAAGTGGCGATTTTGAGGCAATCGTCTTACAAGAATGTTATAGAAACACAGCCGCCATTTGATCATTTTTCCCTTTTTCAAAAGTTTGTTAGTTGGAAGAGCAAGAATGCCCACGAATCAAAAATGCAATCCCGAATTCCTGCGCTCGTTAGAAAAATATTGCATTTTGAAAAAGATTTCTTTCAATTTTCGAGAATTTGCAGGTAATATTTTATAATAACTGTACATGCTGATTTATTTTCTCTATAGAATTATATTTTTAAATACTAAATCATTCTGACACAATAACCTAGACTTTTCTTGAAATTTTACCTGTTTTGAAACAGAATTGGTTAAATAAATATTTTTCTCTGAATACTAGCATACTAGCAAATTAGAATACTAGCAAATTTCCTTTTTTTAACAATAATTTTTTACTATTTTAGTGTGCATTATATATTCGTGATCTTTCAATCTACATTAGTAACTTGTAATTTTTCAATGTAGAACATTTCTCTGGCTTCGTTCTTCTGGGGATTAGAATCTCTTGAAGTTAAAAATAGAGATATTTAATGTATAAATAAGTTGAGTTTTCCAAACAAGAGCAGTCGTTTTTTTTTTCTTTGTTGGGCGGGCAAAAATAAAAAATGATGGTAGCGTTTTATCTAGAGTGACAGACTTTCACACGAGGTCACTGAATGATCGGATTCAACTCGCCATATTAGTCGTCTTGTAATTCCAAGTCTGGAACAGGATAAAACATAAAACTGTTTCTTGAGAAGTGAATTGTAGAAGAAGAGAATTGTGGGAAATGTGACCAGTTTTTTGTTGTTTACCGGTCTGGATTCTTCGTTGACGGTCACTTATTTTATTTTTCCACAACTTCTGCGATGTTATTGAGTTCTTCTTTCGAAGACATGTGTTTTTGCATTTTTCTTTATATGATCAATTCTCAAGGATTGAATATTACTGTTTTTTGTTTTCTGACTCAACTTGTACTGACGGCTTGTATGGTATTTTTGAATTATTCGATAATTGCTGTACTGAATTAAAAAATTTTCTTCAATGCCGTTAATCGGAGTAAATATAGATCCAACGTTTATACTCTATATATAATTTTGTGATTTTTTTTCTAACAAGATTTGCTTTACAATTTATAAATAATATTCGAAGGATCTCAATTAAACAGAAAAATCCCATTAGCATACAAATTTCCAATGCAGTAATGAGCCTTGAACTATATTTATCCTGGTTACCTCGCTGGAAAAATGTCACGAAGGTTAATGGCTTTAAAATTTATCGTTAACTGTTTCTTTTAAACTTAATAAAATTATATATATATATATATTAACCAGTCATGAATGGTAATAATTTACAACAGTTGTTATAGTTAAAGATAACATAATTTCTCATCACACATAAAACATGAACTTTTGAAAGGACGTCCATGATAAAAAATTTATAAGTTTTTATATAATAACTAATCTCCATTTTTTTGACCCTAAACACCTTTTCAATATTGGTTTAAAAAATATTTGTTTTAAATAAAGCAGAAAAGCAGTTTATTTCTCCCTTGGCTTTATGGCTTAATTAATCTAAATTATCCAAAGTTTTTATTTAAAAAAGTAATTATTAGCACATTGGCCTTGATCTCTAAACTCCTGAAAATAATGCTAAAAACTCTCACTAAAAAACAAAAATTAAGAAAGGATGACACTATCTCAAATTGGAAAAGAGTTGTGAACGAATCGCAATGTTTATTTTATCTAAAGAGAATACAAAGTATCAACATTTAACAAGGTCAGATGCTAGACTAAAACAAATAGTGTCTCTTGTCTCATCTTGATAATCGAATATCCACAATTTGTTCTGAATGAACGCTGCTGGATTTAGACTGACTTATCAAGATTAAAGTCTGTAATTACCAGTCGCAAACGAATTCAAGCAAGAAATTAATCTGGGGTCCAATAGGCTATCAGTTGCGACGGTTTTTGAAACACTTTGCTTAGGGTCGAAGGTCGTGGTTGGATTGAGAGTCTATCTTTGCGTACAAGTCCAAAGTGAATGTTGCAGTGCCACCTCTGGTAGTGCAACTTGTTAGTCTCTACTCTAAACTTTTTAAAAATGTTTAAAAATTAATTCTGTTATTTCTCAAAATAATTGACTGTATGTGCGAAATAAGTTTCTGAAACGTCCTCTATCCCTCCTTCCTGTAATTGAAGACATCATTGTGATCAGTTTATTGGAATCTAATGACTGATCATTTTCAGAACTGATTGGTCGAGTGAATACCAGTGAAGGAGGGGTTCGGGTATTTCATTGAGAGAAGATAACCAGGCGAGACTAGATCTCGTCTTTTCAAAAGATCTACAACCATCAGCTCAAGATGAGTCAAACTGAAGTGATGGAGCCGCAGACTGTTCTGAAAAGGCAAACATTGGTTCGCCGTGTTTCTGATCTGTTCAAAGGTAACTAGCAAATTTACAAATTTAATTCTCGGAGCACACACCTATTTTTTCGATCACGGAATTTTGAGGGTCTGTCAGACGCTCTGCACTTTTTTTCTGCGGTCTACCATTTTAAAACTACTCATTCTGTCAAGTTAAACAAATTCTCAGATATTCTACAAAGATTATAGAAATAGCCCGTGTTTAAAAAAGTCGTTGGAATTATTTACAAATGAAAAATCATTAAAACTCCGGTTTTTGTAAGAAAAAAATGGAAATTTTTGGCTAAAATGTAAGGGTCTAAGTGACCCATAGTGTGCTCCCAGTATTAATTTAAATTATTTGAATTTATAATTCCAATTCCATTTTTTCTGTTTTATATTCTTGGTTAATTCTGGGTTTGGGTTTTACTTTCCCAATTTAAAATCTGAAATTTATTCCAATCATTTGCGAATTCCTGAACGTTTTAATTGTTTTTCTCTAGATTTCTTTAATCGTCAATGAATTGAGTTACTTGGAAATTTTTTTGCAAGGCTATCAAATCTGTAATTGCTTTTAAATTGTGTTGTCGTTTCATTATCTAAAAAAAAGATTGAAAAAAAGGAATATTTGCGAATAAAATATATATGTTGCATTAATTGCGTATTCTGCATTGGTTGATAAATTTTTTTAAATTTAATTTATAATTTTTCCAAACGCTTTTATGAGTTTAAAGACTAAATGATGTAATAAAATTACATGTAAGATCATAACACGTGTCCGCAATTTTACCAAAGGCTGACGCAAATAAATAAAGTGATACTGGTTTCATATATAGTTCACGCGACAATATCAAAGGCGCTGTTGATTTATCCATTATTTTTCCTTTAGAAAACGTGCAAGCTTAAATTGAATGTTTCTCATTATCAAATGGATAACCTTTTTCCTTTTTACATAAATTAATGTGTAGATATTTGATTGTGTATTGAATGTTTATATCACTTTTTTAAGTTGATACCTTATAATTATATTCTTGTACGAAAAAAAGTGAAACTATCAATTTTATTGAACCATCTTCTAAATGCACATCACATTTTTTGATAAAAATTACACTGTGAAGCATTGATTAATCATTGCGAAATAGTTTTAAAAGACTATTTGCAAAGATTTTCAGGATGTAACTTTCCAAAATTACATTATACTTCTTTTTAATTCTTCAAAATTGTATCAGCCCTTGTTTGCATTTATATTTTATTATTAGTGTTTTAGCTCAGAATTACTTCAAGCATAAAAATGTCTGTTAATAATTAATTTGCAGTTTTTATGTTATCAATTAGAAATATTTCTTATTGTGTTAGAAGCTTTAAACAAGCAAGCAATACAAAAGAGACTGAAATCAATGAAAATAATTGTATAAAGTGTAACTGAAACCAAAATTAGATCCATAGAATTAAAAAAAAAAAAAATGAAACAGGTTCCGTTCAGTTTGAGAGTGGTAGATTACCAGTAGATTTGAAAATTGGTAAATTCTAGTGCTAATGATGTTCCACAAATGTACGATCTAAGTCTGATAACTTTTGATGTCAACACTGCTGACTGAAGCACTAGAATGCATATAAAATGAAAGAAAAAAAATCCATAATAGTACTAGCAAAGCATGTAAAATAAAGACAGTTTTTCGATTTGCAGAAAGGAAATATAGTGGACCACCGTCTTTATTCCGCCACACCTCAATGCAGAGAATTCGTCACTGCTGTCAAAATCTGAATCTCTTTCCATATCTTCTCTACTCGTTTGACAACTCCAAGTCTCATCCTCTCGCCAAAAAAGTTAACACAGGCATCGGACACATTTTGAAAAAAATTGCTGCACGTTTTTTCCTCGTCTACGCGAGTTTCCGACATGTCATCCTCCGAGAAATTCGCTCAGAGGCACCAGCAAAAATAATAGCGGCCGAGCCAAGCAAGGCCGTAGAAACGACGCCAAAGTTCACCAGATCTCGAAAACAAAAGCCAAAGCAAATTTCCTATTTTCTTCTTCTGGCCATTTACTTAGCACCTCTAGTCCTCGCTTTTCAACTAGTCGCTATTTGTAGTTTACTCGTTTTCGAACATCACTCACCAGGATTTATTTTCCTCTTCACTGCATTATTGTGCTTGGGCTACATCTCTCTCAAAGTGATGGTCAGCGATACAGTGTCTCGCAGAGAATTCAAGAACGAAAAAAGGAAATTAGAATAGTTAGATTTAAGTTCATCATCATCGTTTTTTTCTCTCTCATTATTTGTTCGAAACTCGAAAAACTTGAGATTTTATTTCTGTCCAATATATCTATGTCTCAAATAAATTTCCTCAACGTTCTCTTGAATATTTTCAATTAAATGCAGACAGAAATATTTTCGTCTTTTTCCAGTTTGCGACCTTCCATCACTAAGTTTAAAATAATTTTAATTGCATAACTCGCGACGAATTCTGCAAGTGATTTGTACTCTGTTGGCTCTCGATTATCTTCCTAACTAAGTTATTAGGTGCAGTGATCGCGATTCGTGAAATAAATTCGAGCAGCCTACCTTGTCAGATGAACAACTTTGCCACACTTAATAAGCATAATAATGATAAATATAATAATAATAATAATGACCCGCAAGCAATCTCGCAAAACCCCTACACTTTTCAGCGTTGCGACTGATAAACTCCGGAGGATAATAATTAAGATACCTTATCCTCGGCAGCATAAGACTGAAAAATTGTTTTAATGTACTTGTTTGTAAATAAATAAATGAAGAAAGATGTACAGGGTGTTATAAGTTAGAGTGCGCAGTTATCGTTCTGTTTCCCGCGAAAATCAGGCTGTTGCAGTAACTTACCTTTTTCATTTTGTTAAAAAAAAGAGTGTATTTTGAAATTGAATCTTCTACGTATAAAGTATGTCTCTCGTCTGATACTGATACGCGCCCAAATAATTTCTGATACTTTCAAATTACCGAAAAAACTAGCGAAATTGAAATTTCGGGATGTAATAGTTAACAAAAACAAGAGAAATTGACGAAACTTCAAAGCCCGGAAGTTCAATTTTCAAAAATTATTAATTTCTCGAAATTATTTTTTGGGAATTTGAAATTTCTTAAGCTTTACTTTCAGAATATTCGAGAATTTGCTTTTTCGGTAAAATGATGTCATCTCCAATACTCTATAAAAAAAGTCGAATTTCCTTCAGTGGTAGATTTTAAAAACGACGATCATAATGATTGAAATAATCACACTAGAGTGAGCGATCCATTGTTGGTTGGCACCACTTTTTTTGCGATGGTCGATTTTTTTGTAAGGACCAATTTTTGCTGCATATGCTATCACGTGTGCCACGAAGTTCTGTTCATGTGTAGAGTGAAAAAGATGTGCTTGAGGCCCTGAAAAACAATAATTTGATGTTAATTAAAAACTATAAAAATTGATTGCAGGATTTGCTGTTAATTTTTCTTTGTAATAATTCTGTCTACAAAAATTATTTAGGACCGCAATCTAGTTTTTCTTTCGCGGGAAGCGAATGTTAGCGCTGTGATTTTATATTATGCACTTTTGGAAAGTAGCGTAATGACACGTCATTTTGAAGGTAGGGAAATGGATCTATTTAAAGTCTTGAATCTACGAATCAAATTGTAACTTGTATTTATAATTGTGTCAATTTATGTTGTAATTGTTTTTTTTATTTCAAATTATGATCATGACTAATTAGCTTCTGGTTCCTTTGCCCGGAAATTGTTATTTTTTTAAAATGTTACAGTTAAAATTTTTGTTTGTCTGTTCTTTGATTTAAGTGTATGTGTAGTCTCAGGCTATAAAAATTTGTGATGGGTCCTTTTGCCTGTACAGGTAGTGATACTTTAATCGCACATTTCAGAATTGAAAATTAGGAAAAATAGGAAAATAATTAAAAATGAACTGAGAACACATTCCTGCGAATAATCGATTTTGATGAAAGGGCAAAAATTGTATTTTTACTCTACTTAATAGTTCTCCGAGATTATGTTTTTCGATATACATATATATATATTTAACTTAACTGAAGATGTTACGTAACACTGTAATTTAGAAGTGTACCATAGTGATAAAGTAATATAAGTAATTGCATTTCAAGGCTGATACTGTACAATTCTTATTTACTTTTTACCTATTGCATAGACTGCCACATCGCCTCCTCCATGATAAGCCTCGTCTGTAATAATCGCTGCTTGTTGACTATAATTGTAATGAGTCGTGTCATTCAGTGAGGGATCCATTCTGACTGCTTCTCCATTTACTATTTTATATGCAATATTGTTTGGACCACCAGTGTTGTAAGTTAGTGTTGTGTAACTTATATTGTCGAATTTAGACTTTTGAGCAATACCTGGAAATTTGTATTTCTGAATTTTTTGTTTCTATTATAAAAATTCGAAGGTAAACTATCTTCGAATTTTTGTCAATTAGTACTTTTTTTCTGGCAATTCCAGGCCTCAAATTCCCTATGGGATAAAATGTAGGGACCAAAGGGTACTTTATGTCACGCTCATAGGGTAACAAATTTATGATAAAATCAGAAAAGTTAAGTTACATTCAAAAGAATTCAAATAAATTGGAAAAAATGTTAACAATTAAAAAAAACAACTATTGATTTCCGTATAACTGGAATTTAAGATAAAAGAGTAATCGTTAAAATTCATGAAAATTCAAGGTGAATTAAAAGAAAATAAAAGAATTTAAAAATATGAAAAAACTTCATTGAATGCAGTAAGTTTGAAATTAACTTAGAAAATTCAAAAAATTTGATGAAATGCCTAAGAATTCAAGTTGAGGTTAATAGATTTCAGGATCAATTCAATAAAACTTAAAAAGTCACTGAATTAAGTAGAGTTGAGTGAATTAAAAAAAATTCAAATAAGTTTTAAAACATTCAAGAGAATTCCAAAGAATTCAGGATCAAACCTTCGATATCATACAAATTTCTAACATAAGAAATGACTAATAATTAAAAAACAATTCAACCTTAATCAAAAAGGATGAAAATGAATTGAAAGGACTTTAAAAATCGAAAAAAAAATTTATCGATTGCAATTAATTGTGAGTGATTTTAGATGAAATTCAGACAAAATTAAGCTGAACTTAAAAAGTAATGAAGTGAATTGAAAAAAAAAAATTTGGGAAACATAATTGATTTAGGTAGAATTAAGTGAATTTAGAAGATTTTACAAATCTTTTATAAAACCGTAAACTATTTCAGTGTTTGCAAGCCTTTTACTGAAAATAATCAAAAGTATATGGGAAATTTGTTAAAAATTCCTAAAATGTTTCGACTCTTTCATGTTTTGAAAGCTCTTGACAATTTGTAAAGCCCTTGAAAGCACCTGAGAATCTTCGAAAATGCCCTCAAATAGTTTTAAATGATGAAATCAATAAAAAAGTCTTGTAATCTTTAAAAATAACCCAAATTTTTAAAAATCCTTTGGAATTTTTAAAGCTCTTGAAAATCCTAAGCAATTTTTAAAAAACCCTTTAAAATATTTTAAATTCTTTGATCATTTTACCAATCGATCTCTTACTGATGAAATGTCAATGCTAGAAGTAGGTTTCATAACTAGAGTAGAGTTTGCTCTAAAGTTTCCCGCAAGCTTTAGCCCGTATTTTAATAGGAAATTTTAAAGAAGCCAATATCAAGTATAAGTACATACGTAGAAAATGCTGCCGTTCCTAAGTCTGGAAGAAGTTTTACGGGAAATTTCAGAGAAAAAAAGGGAATGAAGGAAACCTCATGTAGAGAGGGAAAGAAGACTCAAAGGGAAATGTCCCTGGCACTGATCGGAGCCCGCAACTGTAGATATGCCCCCTGTGGATTTTGACGATTAGACTCTATAGGGATCGGTCTTTGGGGCCTGGTATTCCAATAAAAATTGTCGCCAGAGTGGCGCGGTAGCGCCCCTTTTGACGCGCTTGATGTTATATTCCCCAATATAAATTAAATTTAAACAAGGAGATAATTTTTATGATAACTGAAAAGGCATTTTTTGATGAAAGTACAAATTTTATCAATTGATTTCAGAGCGAAATTTTAATTTTTTTTTATTTGAATTTTTCAGATTAAGGTTCATACCAAGAATTGACGAGCCTCGTTCACTGTATCCATTAAAAGCCATTGAATGCGTATGATCGCTCGTTACAATAACCAAAGTTTCTTCTGTATTAATTAATTTCAGAGTAGTATTTATGGCCTCTGAAAACCTAACAGTTTCCAACAAAGCTTGAGCAGCATGACCTCTGTGGTGAGCAAAGTCGATCAGACCACCTTCTACCTAAAATTGTTCAGAAATTGACATTATATGCATGGCAGGGTTTGCAGCATTTTTGTTGACGTACGACAATTCTTCAACTAAAAATCAGTATAATAGAATAAAAAAAACTGATCAAATATTTTGCAGAATAGTGAGCTTTCTAGCATGGCATACTGAAAGTTTGACCAGGACTGAGGGGGACATTTGACTGTACCATCAATTTTGACCTTGAGATCAATTTTCAAGGACAAATGAAGGTAAGACCCTTTTCTTAAATGAGAACCCTTATTTTTAACTGCGGATTTGAAAAGAGCAAGAAATTTCACGTCAAAGATGACCTGTGGAAAATGATTTTTGTGACCTTGGAAAGGTAAAAAATTAAAAACACCTTTTATCCACTGGTCTTTTTTGACGTGAAATTTGTTGCTCTTTTCAAATCCGCAGTTAAAAATAAGGGTTCTCATTTAAGAAAAGGGTCTTACCTTCATTTGTCCTTGAAAATTGATCTCAAGGTCAAAATTGATGGTACAGCCCCCCTCGGTCCTGGTCAACCTTTGTCCGAACCATTTCTTCGTAGATAAAGTAATTTAGGAGATCTTTGGGATTATATATTAAAATTTGTAATCATGTATAATGTTGCAATGTGCGATTTAAAAATAAGATAGTGTTTAAATAATATCTGGGTGATTATATTGAGCCTCAGTAATAAATTTGGTAGAAATTGTTGATGTAAGTTGTTAGTTTTTGGGTCAGGTGAATTGAAACTATTCAAGCTGTTTCAAACGTTTCGGCACGATATGCTGGCCCTCATGAGTAAGTTTTATTAAATCTGTGAAATTATAAAATGACCTAATTTAAAATTTAATTTAATTAATAACTATTGATAAATCTTGCAGTATTCCTAAAACATTGATTTATTTTAGCGAAGTACAATTAATGAGAAAGCAATATCAATGTTGTTCGGAAAATTTATTTTTTTTGTCACCAATTTTTTATTTTATATAGAAGCATGTTGCAATGAAAAAAACTCCTTACAAAATTCTTTTTTCAGTTACGCAAATGTAATTAAATTTAACTTTTTTTAATTTTGTTGTGTGTTATTCTTTTAATTTATCTGTTTATACGAAAAATAAAATTCAACCAAATTTATTATGGGAGAAAAATAATGTTAAGACTATCAAAAATGTTGTAGTTACAATATTATTTTAAAAGTAATCTTCAAAGTGCAAGTTATTCTACAAACATTGTATTGCGAAGTAATTTAGTAAAAAATAGTGACATTGGCGACAGACGCAGCTGAGTGATAAATATCACTTTTCTTTAACGAAAAAATTTTTTATTCATATTTTATTTATATTTATTTATTTTATTTTTAAAAATAAATTTGTGTACGGAAAATTATGATTTTGAATTAAAGCTTCATATATATGT
>JAAAKG020138343.1:0-12656 GCA_010014905.2 Druon quercuslanigerum
AATTTTATAGATATTGTTGATGTAAGTTTTTGGCTTTAGGGTTGTATGAATTTAAACAATATTTCGAAATTGTTAGGGTTTCCAAAGAATTTCATAGGATTTAGAACATTTTAAAGGATATTAAAATATATCTAGATTATTAATTAGATTTAAAAGATTTTAAGAGGTTTCAACAAATTTGAAGTATCATAGGATAATTTCAAAGATTTCAAGAATAGAATTTCAAAATTTATGAAGAACTTTAAAAAATAGATTAACAGATAAAAATATTTTAAAAATTATAATTAATTTCAACGGCACTTACAAAATTGTACAGGATTTCAAAGAATTTTACGATATTTGTTAAACTCATAGGATTTCAAAATTTGTTATCTCATTTCTCAGTATAAATCATAGATTTAAATATTTTTTTAAACTTAAGAGTTGTCCAGAGATTTCAGTTGATTTTAACCGACTCCAAGTGTTTTTAATACATTTGATTACATTTTAGAATATTTCTTAAAATTTAGGGTTTCTTAAAAAGTTCCATGAATTTAAACAAGATTTCGAAATTGTTAGGGTTTCCAAAGAATTTCATAGGATTTAGAACATTTCAAAGGATATTAAAAATATATCTAGGTTATTAATTATATTTAAAAGATTTCAAGGGATTTCAACGAATTTGAAGTATTTTAGGATAATTTCAAAAATATCAAGAATAGAATTTCAAAATTTTTGTAGAAATTTAAACAAATAGATTAGCAGATTAAATTATTTTTAAAATTATAAAGAATTTTAAGGGTACTTACTAAATTTTACAGGATTTCAAAGAATTTTACGATATTTAAGAAACTCATAGGATTTCAAAATTTTTGATCTCATTGCTCAGTAGAAATCATAGGTTATTTTTTTTTAACTTGATAATTTTTCAGAGATTTCAGTTGATTTTAACAGACGTCAATTGTTTTTAATGAATGTTGGTAAATTTAGAGTATTTATAAAAAATTAGAGTTTCTTTAGAAATTGCATGAATTTAAACAAGATTTCGAAATTGTTAGGGTTTTCAAAGAATCTCATAGGATTTAGAACATTTCAAAGGATATTAAAAATATATCTAGGTCATCAACGAATTTGAAATTTTTTTAGGATAATTTCAAAAATTCAAAGGATTTCAGACGATTATATTATGTTTTTAATTTTTTAAAAAATTACTTGAGACTATTTCGCAATTATTTAAAAAATGTATACTTACAAAATAATTCTCGTCGTTGCTCTGCAGGTTTTTAATATTTTTATTATTTTTTATTCTTTTTCTGGTTTCCTCTTACTAAAAGGGTCGCGCAAATGACAGGTCGTTTTGAATACCTTGTTAAAATATTTTAAAGAGATCACGCCCATTAAACCCGCGAAGAAAAAAGAGGCACAAGCAAATTTATCGTCCACCTCGCGACCCAACCTCGTAATTGTGGTAAAAATGTCTTTACTCTGGGAATTCTTTAATGAGTTTCTTTACGAGAGTAAGACTCAGAAAGTCTCGAGAATTATAAATTTTTTTTCGACAAAAACAAAATTTTGCGCATTTTATAGTAACCAATCTGTTTGGGTATAATTTTAGAATATTTTGTAGGGTGACCGCAGGTCAGGGAAAATCTTGGATATCTTAAAAAGCTTATTATTTAGTTGAAAAATCAAAAATTTTATTGAAAAGTTATCATTTTTGTTTAAAAATTCAACTGTTTTGTTGAAAATTCGTCTTTGTGGGTTAGGGTATTAACTATTTTTGTAAAAAAGTTACTTTTTTATTGATAATAGTTAATATTTTGTTGAAAACTTAACTGAAATATTTGTTGGTTTGGGATTAAAGTATTTTTTTAAATTCATGTTTTTTCAAGTTTAAAATTAATTTTTTTAATGAAAATGTAACTTTTCCCTCTTTTTTTGAAAATTGATATGTTCTAGTTAAAAACCCGTCTATCTGGTTGAAATTTTTTATATTTTGTTGTTAAACTTTGATTGAGAAAAGTCAGGGAATTTGATTGCTTCTTGTATTTCTATTTCTATTTTTTTTGCAGTTGCTTCTACGTAAAGATTTTATTTTCAGTTAAAAAGCTTATTATTTAGTTAAAAATTCAAAAATTTTATTAAAAATTTATAGTTTTTGCTTAAAAATTCAAATATTTTGTTGAAAATTCGTCTTTGTGGGTTAGAGATTCAACTATTTTGGTAAAAAAGTAACTTTTGTTATTGATAATGTTTAATATGTTGTTGAAAACTTTACTGAAATATTTTTTTGTTTAGGATTCAAGTATTTTTTTTTAATTCGTGTTTTTTAAGTTTCAAATTAATTTTTTACTGAAAATGTAACTTTTCCCTCTTTTTTTTTTAAAAGTGATATTTTTTAGTTAAAAATCCGTCTATCTAGTTGAAAATTTTTCCATTTTGTTGTAAAAATTTGATTGGGAAAAGTCAGGGAATTTGATTGCTCCTTGTATTATTGAAAAGTTATCGTTTTTGCTTAAAAGTTCATTTATTTTGTTGAAAACTCGTCTTTGTGGGTTAGAGATTTAACTATTTTTGTAGAAAAGTAACTTTTTTTTTATTGATAATGGTTAATATTTTGTTGAAAACTTTAATGAAATATTTTTTGGTTGAGGGTTCCAGTAATTTTTTTTAATTTGTGCTTTTTTAGTTTCAAATTAATTTTTTAGATGAAAATGTAACTTTTCCATATATTTCTTTGTGAAATTTTTTAGTTAAAGCCCCGTCTATCTGGTTAAAAATTTTTCTATTTGGTTGTAAAACTTTGATTGGGAAAAATCAGGGAATTTGATTGCTCCTAGTATTTCTATTTATATTTTATTGCATTTGCTTCTTCCTGAAGATTTTTATTTTTAGTTAAAAAGCTTATTATTTAGTTAAAAATTCCAAAATGTTATTGAAAAGTTATCGTTTTTGCTTGAAAATTCATGTATTTTTTTGAAAATTCGTCTTTGTGGGTTAGAGATTTAACTATTTGGGTAGAAAAGTAACTTTTGTTATTGATAATGTTTAATATTTTGTTGAAAACTTTACTGAAATATTTTTTGGTTGAGGATGCCAGAAATTTTTTAAAATTTGTGCTTTTTTTAGTTTCAAATTAATTTTTTAATTGAAAATGTAACTTTTTACTCTTTTTTTGAAAAGTGATATTTTTTAGTTGAAAATTCTTGTGAAACTTTGATTGGGAAAATTCAGGTAATGTTAATGATCCTTGTCTTTCTATTTCTATTTTTTTGTTGTTGCTTGTTTCTGAAGATTTTTATTTTTAGTTTAAAAGCTTATTATATAGTTGAAAATTAAAAAATTTTACTGAAAACTTATCGTTTTTGCTTAAAAGTTCAACTATTTGAGATTTAACTAATTTTGTACAAAAGTAACTTTTTTATTGATAATGTTTAATATTTTGTTGAAAACTTTACTGAAATATTTTTTGATTGAGGATTCCAGAAATTTTTTTAAATTTGTGCTTTTTTTAATTTCAAATTAATTTTTTAACTGGAAATGTAACTTTTCCCCAGTTTTCGAAAAGTGATATTTTTTACTTAAAAATACGACAAGCTGGTTCAACATTTTTCTATTTTGTTATAAAACTAATCTTCTTGGTTTGAAATTTTCTTCTTTTTGGTTAAAAATGCAACTGTCTAGTTGAAAATACAATTTTTGGTTGAAAATTATATTTTTAATGAAAATTTATATTTTTGCGTTTAATGAATACAAACCCAGTAATATAAATTTTCATCCAAAATTTAATTATGAGCAAGATTTTATTTGTAAAAAAACACGAATTTTCAACTGAAAAAGATCACTTTTCAAAAAAAAAGTTTGTGCTGAAAATTCGCCTTTTGGTTTCAAAATTCAACAATTTGGATGAAACTTTTTTTTCTTTACTAAAAAATCTTTAATTGTTTACAATTTATCTATTTGGTTAAAGCATTCATCATTATAGTTAAACATCATCCCGTTGGTCAAAATTTGTTCTATTTTATAAATAATTCAATTTTTAAAAATATTTTTTTGCTGAAATTCCTCTTTTTTGGTAGAAGATTAATCTTTTTGTTAGAAATTTGTCGTCTTGTGGGTGGTAAAATTGATCTCTATTGTTAGAAATTTGGTCTTTTTTGGTTGAAATGTTAACTATGACATTTTTTGTGGTTAGTTCATTTTTGTAGTTTAAATATTTGTCTTTTTCAATTTAAATATTTATTTACAAATTTAACTCTTTAAATAAAAGTTGAAATATTATGAGCTTAAAAATTCGACTGTTTGGTTGCAAATTCAATTACTTGGTTAGAATTTGAATTATTTTGTTGAAGATTCGTATCTTTTGCCTTAAAATATAAGTGATTGTTTGTAAATGCAACATTTTGGTAAAAAATTACGGTTTAAAATAAAAAATTCTTAAGGATTGAAAATTCATCTTTCTTTTTGTTGAAAATTCAACCATCTCCTAACAAATGCAGCTATTTAATTTCAAATGCAACTGTTTTTTTAAAGTTTTTTTTATTATTAGGCCTTTTGGTTGAAAATTCATCTTTCTTTCCACTATTGTATTTAAAATTTAACTATTTTTTTAATTTTCATTATTTATTTAATAAAAGTCTTCTTTATCGATTGAAACAAATAAATTTGAAAATCTTACAATTTTAGTCGGAAATTGTTCAATTCCATGTAATAAAAAATTGTATGCTAAAAAGTTTATTTGTTCTATTTGAAATCTTAAAAGAAACTTTTCTAATTTATTTGTTTTAAAGCAAGCATTTTTTGAATTTAAGTAGACTATAATTTGTAATTACATTTGTTTTCATTTATCTTATTTTCAATATTTTTGTTTTGTAAAACTGATAATTATTCTACTACTGAAACGTTCCTCGCATACTGTAATTATTATTAAAGCAAAACATTATTATTGATCTAATCAGTACGATTCATTAAAAAATTGTTTTAATTTTGAATTTTCGAAAATGGATATTGTTCACTTCGTGGAGCTTCATATTAAAAATAATGTTTCACTTTGTTTCCACTGAATATACAAATTTCCAATAAACATTTTACACTTTTAGTCCAATTTGTATTATTCCAAACCTGAAATCCAATTATATGAATATTGTTTCCATTGGTATTTTTCTATAATCAGAATTTTGTTTTTATGTTACAGGTGAGTTTCTGACCAATTATTTTTTATCCGAGTGTGAGTAAGTATTAATTAACAACTATGAAATCATCTACAGGATAATTATACTCTTACATAAAAATAAATATAACCGGAAATAATATTATCTTTATTCTCGAATCATAATATGACTAATACAATAGAGAGATGGAAGGATAATAATTTCGAATTGTCCTTGAGCGATAGCTTTATTTTTCTACTATTTCGAAAAAATGACACTGAATGCACTATTTTCTCAGAAGTGTTGTCAAAATTTTTTTTTTTTAAAGAAAGTACATACATTTTTAACCAAATAGTTAAATATTGACTAAGAAGATTAATTTTGTACACAAAAAAATGAAATTGTAAATTTTTTTAACTAGATAGTTCATTTTTTAAACTAAAAATATCAATATTTGATCATAAATGGGTAGATAAATTTTAATTTAACAGAATTAATTTTTATTATAAAAAAGAACTTTCTTCGAAACAGTTTTATTTTATGCCAATTTTTTCAATTTTCTACCAAATTGTTGAATTTTGCTGCTAAAAATAATAATTTGATACAATTTAGTTCAATTTTTAAAAAAATAGACGAATTTGCAATAAACAATTTTTTAGTTAAGAAAGAAATAATTTTTTATCAATTTATTAAATTTTCAAACCAAAAGGACTAATTTTAAAAACAGAAAATTAATTTTTAAACAAAAAAGATGAATTCTCAAAATAAATTACATACATTTTTAATCCAGTAGTTAAAACTGCAACTAAGAAAATTCAGTTTCTACCAAAAAATATGAATTTTCAACAAATTACATAATTTTTCAACTATGTAGTTTGAACAGTGAATGTGATGTTAGTCAAAATTTTATTTGATTAAGTTTTACTGTACATTTTTTTCATTTAAAATTTTTTTAACGAGATAGTTTAACTTTTAAACTAAAAATATCAATATTCGATCAGAAATGGGGAGATGAATTTTAATTTAACAGAATTAATTTTTAATATAAAAAAGAACTTTGATCAGAACAATTTTATTTTATGCCAATTTTTTCAATTTTCTACCAAATTGTTGAATTTTGCTGCTTAAAATATTAATTTGATACAATGTAGTTTAATTTAAAAAAAATAGTCGTTTTTGCAATAAACAATTTTTTAGTTAAGAAAGAAACCATTTTTCATCAATTTATTAAATTTTTAAACCAAAAAGATAAATTTTAAAAACAGAAAATTAATTTTCAAACACAAAAGATGAATTATTTTCAAAACCATTTACATAAATTTTTAACCATGTAGTTGAAACTGCAACCAAGAAAATTAATTTTCTACCAAAAAAGACAAATTTTTAACAAATTGAATTTTTCAACTTAATATGTTCAATACTGGATGTGATGTTAGTTAAAATTTTATTAGATAAATTTTTAGTTCATATTTTTCCGTTTCTAAGTTCACAAAAGTAATTTCATTTAAAAAATCAACTTTTTGCAAAAAAAACTTAATTTTGTACCAAATTGTTGAATTTTCTACTAAGCTGTTGAATTTCCAAGCCAAAAATACGAATTTGGTACAAAACAGTTAAATTTTTACCCCGAAATTATGCATTTTTAACCAAAAAAAGAGAAAACTCTACATTGAAATCTCTATGCATTTTGAAAACAATAAGATGAATGTTTAACCAAATAGTTGAATTTTAAATCCAAAAATTTTTTTTGTTGTCGCAGGAAAAAAATTCAAATCACATTATAAAATTTTCAAGGCAAAAGGACGAATTTTCAACAAAACAATTAAATTTTCAATCAATAAGTTGAATTAGAAATCTTGAATTTTCAACAAAAAAATTTCATTTTGAAATAAATAATAAAATTTTTAACCAAAAAAGATGAATTTAATCAAAAATTTATTATTGTACTTCTTAACCGAAACGAATTCTTAATCCACCGAAAATAGTAACAAAAAGTCTTCATGATTATATAAAAGATTTTAAATATTTAAAAGACTTTTTTATTGTAGCAAGAAAAAAATTCAAATCAAATTATTAAATTTTCAAGGCAAAAGGACGAATTTTCTACAAAACAATTAAATTTTCAACCAATAAGTATTATAAATTATTATTAGAATGTTTAGAAATTTTATTTTTATTAGAAATGTTGAATTTTCAACAAAATAATTTAATTTTGAACTAAATAATAACATTTTCACCAAAAAAGATGAATTCTTAATCAAAAATTTATTATTCTACTTCTTAACCGAAACGAATACTTAAGCCACCGAAAATAGTAAAAAGTCTTCATGATTATATAAAAGATAAATTAAAATAAATTTTTATCCACAATTTTCTTATTGGATTTTTTAAATTCAGTTCGAATTTGAATGAAAAGAGGAAAAAAAGAGGGGAACAGGGAAAGGACTAAAGAATAACATTGTTAATAAAAATTGAAGTTCATTTTTCATACTTTTAAAATAATAGGTTAGGAAACTGAAAATTTCGATAAAAAAATAAAGTTCATTTCTCGTTTCATACTTTTTAAAGTCGTAATAATCATAGGTTTAATACCTGTAGCTATTAAAGGAGGGATAGCACTCGGATGGGTGACCATCTGCAATTTACGACCATGGTATGTATTCGATTCGCTTTAACTACTGTCGAGCGGTTCAGACACCGTGATGATTGTGTGCATTCGATGGTCGCGGCCTTCAAACGCCACTGTCTAAAAGATTGGCTGAACTGAAAAGGCGGTTTTCTGCAGTTTTCCTCTCTCCTGGCCAAAAATCCAGGCAAATGCGAGTTCTTCCAATAAAGTCATTTGAAGCTGGGTGCTATCACTACTTCTGATTAAATTCAATTTTTGTACAGCTACGTGCGTCCGAGGGCTGTCATTATCATCATACATCACTCTTTAAAATTTCAAATCAATTTGCCGTCTAAGAAAAGTGAGAAAACTGTTCTGCTTTTCTTTATCATCGATCCATTTTCTCGTTGTTCTTAAGTTAGGTAACCAGATAACGCTTCGAAGTAGGAAAATGTCCAGATCGTGAGATTGAAACATGTAGACAGAGAAACCTTATCTTTTGAAGCTTTTTATCAGCGGGAAGGCTTTCATGCTCCTTGCGTCATTATCATGACGTAAATGCACGAGAATTCTTTTTCTATGGATATCTTGCAGGTCTTCGACTGAATTTCTAAAAGGAATCCAAACCGTGGAATACCTTTCTGATTGATCTCTTGCATACTTTGCATAAAATCTTTGCCTGAAATCTGCACATTTAGAATATTTACACCTTCATATTTTTCAAGACGTACTTCCTTTTTACTTTTATAAGTTTTGTCACTGTAGTTCGCAGAATTTATAAAATAAAA
Organism: Druon quercuslanigerum; assembly: GCA_010014905.2. NCBI lineage: Eukaryota > Metazoa > Arthropoda > Insecta > Hymenoptera > Cynipidae > Druon > Druon quercuslanigerum. The sequence goes on from JAAAKG020138343.1 coordinate 8,526, forward strand.
TATAGGAATGAAAAAAAATTAGTTAAATCGATTTTTTGTTGTTTAATTGTTATAAATACTTATACTCGATGTCGAATAATACTAGAAAAAGCTTAATCTCAATATTCTTATCGGTACGCTGCGTTTTGTCCACCCACGCACTTTAAAATACACAAAAATTTGGAGAAAATTGTAACTTTCTCTGAAATTTTATTTCGCTTGTTACATGTATTTGATATCAGGCAACAGCATACAAAGATTTAAAAAAATTGATATTGTTACGTTTAGAGGAAATTCAGAATTATTTTCCAATTTTTTCAAAAAAATTTAGGGTACGTGGGTTAGCAAAACGAAAATGTGCGTGGACGGAGAAAATACTGTTTTCCGACAAGGATACTGATATGAAACTTTTTCTGGTCTGGTTGGACATCGAGTATACAAGTAATTGGTTAAAACATTTAAGAACCCGACGTTTAGAGGAAATTCAGAATTATTTTCGAATTTGTTCATATAAATTTTAGAGTGCGTGGTTTGGCAAAATCAAAGAGTGCGGAGAAAATTTCGTGTTTTGATAAGGGAATTGGAATTTAAAAGTAATTAATAAAAAAAGATTTATAACCCAACTTTCAGAGAAAGTCAGAATTATTTTCGAATTTTTTCATATGAATTTAGGCAAAACCAAAAAGAATGTGGGCTGAAAAAATACCGTGTTCCGGATATTGGGATAAAATCTTTTACTGTTTTTTTACATCGAATAGAATTAATTAATAAAAGAAAATCTGAGAACCCGAAGTTATGATGAAATTCAGATTTATTTTCAACTTTATTCATATAAATTTTAAAGTGCGTGGGTTAGCAACACGAAAAACTGCGTGTGCGGAGAAAAAGCTGCGTTTTAATAAGGATATTTCGATGTAACATTTTCTTGTCTTGTGGGACATCGAGTACAAGTAATTAATAAAAAAATTAAGAATCTCCCGCTTAGAGGAAATTCAGAATTATTTTCGAAATTTTTTCCTGTAAATTTTAGAGTGCATGGGTTTGCAAAACGAAAATAAAGGTATTGTAATTTACAAGCAATTAATAAAGAACAATTTAGAACACGGCGTTCAGAGGAAATTTATAATTATTTTTGAATTTTTTCATATAAATTTTCGAGTGCGTGGGTTAGCAAAAGGAAAATAAAGGTATTGTGATTTGCAACTAATTAATAAAAAAACGATTTAGAACACGGCTTTCAGAGGAAATTTAGAATTATTTTTGAATTTTTTCATATAAATTTTAGAGTGCGTGGGTTAGCAAAACGAAAAAAATGCATGGGCGGAGAAAATGCCGTGTTCCGATAAAAATATTTTGATTAAACTTTATCATGTTTTCTTTTTACTTTGAGTACAATCAATTAATAAAAGAATATTTGAAAACCAGACTTTGAGAGAAAATTCCGAATTATTTTTGAATTTATCTCTATTCATTTTAATGTGCGTGGTCTAACAAAATGAAAAACTGCTTGGGCGTTTAAAAAACCGTGTTCCGATAAGGTTACTGAGATGGAACTTTTTCTGATCTTGTTGGACATCGAGTATACAAGTAATTAGACGTTTAGAGGAAATTCAGAATTATTTTCGAATTTTTGCATATAAATTTTAGAGTACGTGGGTTGGTAAAACCAAACAGTGCGGAGAAAATTTCGTGTTTCGATTAGGGAATTGGGATTTAAAAGTCATTATTAAAATAATATTTATAAACTGACTTTTGAATTTTTTCATATAAATTTAGGAGTTCGTCGGTTTGGCAAAACGAAAAGTCGTGGGTTGAGAAAATACCGTGTTCCGGATATTGTGATGAAACCTTTTATTCTTTTTTTATACACTGAATACAAGTAATTATTAAAAGAAAATCTGAGAACCCGACGTTTAGAGGAAATTCGGAATTATTTTCGACTTTATTCGTATACATTTTAAAGTACGTGGGTTAGCAACATGAAAAACTGCGTGGGCGGAAGGAGATTGCGATGCAACGTTTTCTTGTCTTGTTGGACATCGTGTACAAGTAATTAATACAAAAATTGAGAACCACCCGCTTAGCGGAAATTCAGAATTATTTTCGAGATTTTTTCCTATAAATTATAGAGTGTGTGGGTTGGAAAAACGAAAATAAAGGTATTGTGATTTACAAGTAATTAATAAAAAACGATTTAGAACACGGCGTTCAGAGGAAATTTAAAATTACTTTTGAATTTTTTAAATATAAATTTTAGACTGCGTGGGGTGGAAAAGCGAAAAAGTGCGTGAGCGGAAAAAATACCGTGTTTCGATATGCATACTGAGATGAAAATTTGTCTTGTTTTTTTATATATCGTGTACGAGAAATTAAAAAGAAATTGAGAAGCCGACCTAAAGAGGAAATTCAGAATTTTTTTCGAGGTTTTTAATATAAATTGTAGGGTACGTGGGTTAGCAAAACGAAAATAATAATTTTTTCCAAATATGAAGTATAGGCCACTGGGCCGGGAAATGGCCGGAAAATAAGTGGGAAATGACCCCCGATTTGTACATGGACCAGGAGATTTGTTTAATTTAAAAAAAATCTTAAAATTCATAAAATAATGTTTGGTTTTAATTTCAACAGTAGAAAATAATAAAATGTTCTTATGGTAAAAAATATATGTAAAAATATTTATTGACTGCACACTTTCCCCCCTTTTTTTAATGATTGTCCGTTTTTTAAGAAACTTCTTCTTTTCCTTGTTTTCTCTTTTCTTAGCTGTGACTAGAATTAATAGAACCCGATAAGAAAATCCAACTATTGAGAGGTTGAAAGTTAATTCTTTTTAGTTAAAAATTCAAATAATTGTTGGAAAATTTAATTATTTTGTTAAAAACTCTCAACTATTTTGTTCAAGAGGCATCCTTTTTAATTGAAAATTCAACGATGTTGAAAGAAAAATCGTCTAATGGCATACAAAATTCAACATTTTTGATAGAAAAGTAACATTTTTTGTTTGCAAAGTAAACTTTGTTATTGAAAATAAATTTTTTTTTTCAAAATTCATCTATTTGGCTGTGAAATTACTTTTATTGTTAGAAATACAACGTTTAGTTAAAGTCATATTTTTTACGCGAAAATGCAACTGTTTCGTTCAAGATTTGTCTTTTTGGTAAAGAATTCCTCGTTTTTCATAGAAAATTCCTATTTATGGTAGGTAATTCATATTTTTTGGTCGAAAGTTAATCTCTTTTTGTTTAAAATACATTTTTTAAATTGACAATCGAAATATTTTGTTAAAAATTCAATCATTTGTTAAACATTCAGCTCTTTTGATTAAAAGTTCATCTATTTGGCTATAAATGTACCTTTTTGTTGAAAAATAATTTTTGTAATTTTTTCTATTTCTTTGAAAATTAATTTCTATCGTTTGAAAATCTATTTTCATGGTTGAACATTGATCATTCATGGTAGAAAATTCAGTTTTCAGTTGTCTTCTTAAAATTTCGTCTTTTTAACGTAAAAATTCAACTTTTGGGGTAAAAACATAATTATGTTTTCGTTGAAAATTGATCAATTTTCTTTGAAAATAAAATTTTTTTGTTAAAAATTCAACTACTTGATTAAAAATTAACTGATTATGTTGAAAATTTAATTATTTTTTTATAAATTTATCTTTGTCACTCGAATATTATTCTATTTTTTGTCAGTTTAAAAAATTCTTAAGTTTTGTTGAAAGTGCATTTTTTTTATTCGACTATTTAATTGAAAATTCATATTTTATGTTAGCAAATTCATAATTTTTGTTCGAAAATTCTTGGTTAAAAATTTACTTTTTTATTAAGAAATCAACTGTCTTCTACACAATTTTTCTTTTTGGATCGAAAATTGATATAATTAGTTAAAAATTCGTTTCTTTTATCTTGCTTAATTAACTATTTGCTTGAATATTCATCTATTTGGTTAAAATTGTAAAAATGTTTTTTAATATTTATCTCTTACTATTAATAGTTCAAATATTTGGTTTTAAGTGCAACTGTTTGGTAAAAAATAATTGTTTTAATTCAATTGAGGGACCGGATCGTATAACGGCGTATAGAATTTTCTCGTGCGAAATCATAGTCCCCTGGAGGCTTCAAAACAAATTTTGGATTAAAAATTTTTGAA
>JAAAKG020138346.1:0-12654 GCA_010014905.2 Druon quercuslanigerum
TGATATGTGACGATGTTTTATTTACTTTACTGAATGTGTAGTACGTAAGTTGACACAAGTCTGTCACGCGTATTATATATGTTAATGCTCTTAATACTCGACAATTTAACTGTAAAAAGGGTGACTTGAATCCCCTCAATCTCATTTTATTCTTACATAACGACAATTAATATTATTCTACATCTGTAGCGCCTGAACGTGGGGTTTGTTCCACGTTCAGGACCATGTACTTTTTAAATAAATGCCTACTCCACACACATCACTGCTTTGCGGCCTCGCGCGAGTCAATAGCTGAGCAATTGAAAAAAGGCCCAAAAAGCGGGAAGCCCTCCTTGGCTTGAATTGAGAGTTTTACCTTGAAATCATGGGAATGCATACAACTTTTTAGAGAAAATATTTTAAACTTGAAAGTCATAAATATACGAATATTATATATTATATAGTAATATTTGCCAAGTGTAGAATGTATTTTCTCATTCATGTTCCATTCTTTTGTCGATTGAAGACCTTTCAATGGCACGAAATAAAATAAAAGATAAATAATGTCAGGTCAATGTATCAGATCGGGTACTGTAACTTCAAGTTTCGGATAGTTGATTGTGTTTCGCGCAACTGAAAGGCTTTCAACCGGCAGAAGAATGAAACTGAATTGTGCAAATGCACTCTACACTTTAAAAGATTGTTATTCAGACCATTATAATTTACTTTTACATTTAGAATATTTTCTCCAAAAAGGCGTATGCAGTCCCATGTCAAGAACTATGCTAACCTTCTTATCCTAGTATGACCGTGACGTCTTGCTACAATACTCACTATCCCGCGAAATATTTAAGTCGTTTTTTGATTCTATTATATTTATTTTTAGTTGGAAAATTGGAAATATTTGAAGAAAATGTAATATTTGTCATGCCGCAAGTAAAAAAAACACTTTAAAAACACTGACATGCATGCAGTGATGTTAACGAACATCTACTTTTTGAACTGCACAAGTAGCTTAAAGCGCAAGTATCTTTAAAATTACAAAGTAGAACTTGTATACTTAATTTAATGAAATTAACAATTTGTTTAAAATATTTATCTATACCATTACTGATAGTCTTGATTGACTTCAAATAAAACCGCGCAGTTCGGTAAATGCGCAGTTGAAAAATTGCTTACAGCGCGCACATCGACACAAGGCCTGAGCAGTCAATTAACGTGCAGGTGGTCTTAACGTTTCGCGACCCTTGAAATAGGCGAGATATCACTGTATTTTAATGCTTTACGTATAGAATTGAGACACTTTCAATATTTTACACAATTTCTATATCAGGTTTTTCAGAAGTTTTAAATTTAAGCTTTATAAATTAAAATATAAAGATTTTCTACAGATTCTACAAGGGTTGTACAAATTCAAAGCTTTTCAATTAACCAACATTAAGTTTGAAATATTCAAAATTTAGCATTTTCTGATAGAAAGGGTCGAAAATCCCACAATGATACCGGTAAAACCAAAATCAGAAAATGTTTCATGATCAAGAAATTAAAATTTTTAAAGCTGAACATTCAGAAATTAGAAGTGTGTTATGATCAAGAATTTTAAAGCTTATATTATGAATTCAACGCTGCTTGATGAAACTCGACAATTGCGTATTAGTATGTATTCGAAATTGAGCATTTCAAAGTTAAACCCTTGCATTCTTTAAATTTGTTTAATTTCTTCTACTGTCCCTTTTTATGCAATTTAATTTAAAGTTTTGCAGTTTTTTAAAATCATTTAGTCAAAAATATCAAAATCAAGATTCGCGATAGTGATTCCCGGCTAAGTAAGAATAAGCGAATATCTTTTTTTGAAAAAACGCTACTTTTCATCTGCGCATATATATTTTTAATATTTAGCAAACTGTATGGAGTTTTTCCGCCGAGTAAAAAGTTATTAGTACAATCAATATAGTTAGCAAAATCAAACGTTGTCAACGAATCCTAAAAAGTATATATTTTTCTTAATTTATTCAATTAAAAAAATTATAGAAGCTTCGAGAATGTATTCAAAAGAAATAAAGTGAAATCTTGGCAAGGTTATCCTATCTAAAAGAAAGTTCGTTACGGTGGTCAAATATTTAATTTTTCTTGCAAATACAGGCCTAAAATTATATACATTAATAAGAGAATAAAACCTAATTACAATTAATAAAAATAACTTTTTATTGTAACTAGTTTTGCAATACTAATTCAAGGGGTCAAAAAATGTGTTTAGATTTAAAAAGATTTTTTTTTAAATTTTTAAGCGTTTTAAAATAATTTTTACAAACTATAAAGAATGCACACTTTTACAGAATATTTATGAATTAAACCGTGTTAAGATGATTTTAAGGAATTTTAAAAGATTAAAAACGTTTTCAACGGTTTTCAAAATATCACAAAATTTTTAAAAATTTCAACTGATTTTAAAGAATTTTTAGGAATTGCAAAGTATTCGAAAAGATTTGAGAGATTATATTTGATGTATCCTTTGGTATTCTAAACTACGAAATCTCATCGAAATCAAAATGTTTCTGTTTTGTTCTTGGGGTTGAATTGAATTTATATTTATGGAATAGATTATCATATATGTAATGAGTAGTTATATAAATAGAAAAATGCATACAACGCAGAAAGGAGAGGAAGTTTTCTCTCGTGAAATACGAAATGTTTTGAAGGACGGCTCTCGATCTCGATTTGTGTGGGACACCTTATGTCATGAGGGTGTTCGAATAGTTGAGCAGGTCTAGGTCGGAAGTGATTCGTCGTGTTAAATATTCAGGAAGGAAAGTCCCACAAGAGAAATGGTTCCTTTATGCGCCGCATCGGTATTTATAGTGAACTCCAGCATAGGTGCGCTTATTATTTATTTATTCTTTCAAAGATTTCCATACAAAGAGGATTTATGCACTACATTCATCTCTTCAGAGACCTCGTCTGCATCTACTTTCTTCCTTGAGTAAACTCCGTTTTGATAGAAAACTGATTTTCTAATAAAAGTTGTAACCATTGAAAACTCCATTAGAAACAAATTTCAGTATCATCATTAGTACATCTTATGAAAAAAAAGAATGAGATTTAAATAGTATATATTTACGATTTTAGAAATTTTTTAGAAAATATCAAGAAATGTATTTTTTTCGAGAGAGGACTTTGACGAAAAAACTCTGTGTGGAATTTTATTATGCAAGAGAATTTTAATAAAAAAATGTTTTAGATATAAAGGTCGTGAAAACTGAGAATAGCAGGGTCCTATGGATTAAAAAAATAGATAGTTATTATTATGTTTTTTCAGGAAAATTACCAAAGTAAACGAATTGAACCTGGAATGTTAAGAAGTAAAACTTTTCCTAGAAGATCACTCTAGGAATAAAATCTAATTGACATTTCTGAGAAAAATATTAGTAGAAAAAAAATTTAAATAACTGCTTCTGAATTAAATTATATCAAATTTTAAAGGTAAAAATTTAATATTAAGTTTTAATAAGTGGAAAATTTCGAATTGAAACGTTCGAAATTCTATGATTTAAAATTTAAATAGATCAAAAGTAAAGTATTTATAATTGAATGTATCAATCGAAATAAAATAAAATTAATTGAACTAAAATTAAATGGTCGAATGTTAAGAAGTGCAAGGTAATGTGACCATTAATGTTAAGTGATTTCAATTAAAAGAATAATTCAAATTCTAAGGGTCTCAGCTTATTATTTTATCGGAAACATTACAATATTTTAATGTGCAATTTATTTTGTATTAAACTCAACTTCCAGTTAAGTCAAAACATTTGAAATGAAAGCAGTTCGGTTACGTCAAATTTTCCTTAACCCCACCAATGTCTATTGGGACGGAAAAGATAAACGAGTGTGCTTTATACGTGTGCCGTGTGTATCTGTGTCTATGCTGCTAAGTGTCACATGTTGCTAAGTGGAGGGGATGTAAAATGTGAAATAACTGGGCGGTGCGTTTTTATATATCTGATCGTTGACATAACTGATCTTTGGCTTATTTGGAAGTTGAGTGTACTTAAAAAATGTTTTAACTTCTAAAGCTAGAAATTTTACATTTCAGAGACCGGGAATGAATTGTTCTGAACCGGAAAAACCCGCGAAATAACCGGGATTTTTCCCCTAGATTTTAATAGCCTCTCTGATATTGTAAAATTGTGATGTCTTAAAAACATTGATCTATAAATTGTTTTTAAAATTAATAAAGAAATTAGACCACAATTTGTGAATTTTTCTGGACATTGTATTCAACCCTCTCCTATTATGGTTTCAGGTCTGATAGAGGAGGGTTATCACAGTACAAATCCATACCATAACAGCATACACGCTACTGATGTGACGCAAGCGATGCACTGCTTCCTGCAGGAAGAGAAAGTAAGTTCAAACTATTTATTGATTGAATTTTCTGAAAAAAATGTAATAGAACAAAAGTTTAGAAAAAAGAGAAAAAATAGAATTTTTATCGAAGTTTTTTTCTCATATTATTTCTAAGATTATGATTTCTCTCATTTTTTTAAATGTAGCTTTAATAAATAACGCAGTATTCTTGCAATTATTAAATTTTAGTTTTTATAACTTTATAGCATTCATTGTAATTTTCCATCAATTTTTCAAGCAGGAAAAAAGATAAAGAGTTTTAATTTTCAAGAAATTTGAGAATCTTTGAAATTTTTGTAATATGTGTAATACTGTGCAATTTTTCATATATTTTCAGACTAGAAGTTAATCTTGGTTTATAATTTGAATGGTAAACTTAAGGAATAAGTTTGAATTACAAAGCTAAAAATCTGAAAAAATCAAATAAATTAATTTTCTGTTACAGATTAAGACTCAATTGAGTGACCTGGAAATAATGGCTTCTCTAATAGGTGCCGTGACTCATGACCTCGATCATCCAGGGGTAAATCAACCCTTTTTGGTCGCTACCAGCAACCATTTGGCTGCTCTCTATGAGGTATTTTAATTTATTTACATTTTGAATATACTAAACCTCAAATTATGTTATTCATACAGAATTCAAATAATTTGCATCGTTACGAGAAGTGACACCTTCCGCCAAAGGTTCAATCCTGATTGCATCTTCAAACGAATTCTTGAACTTCGAAGGAAAGGTGTCACATCTCATGATAGCAATTAATTTTTTTATTTATTTAATACATATTATTTATTTTTATTTATTGCATTATGCAATCAGTTTTCTGTTCATTCACTCATCTATCTATCAAGGAAACTTATTCACAAAATGTCTATCATGGTTGGTAACAGTCCTTCCAAATAATCGGAATTCTTCCCAAAATCTGCAGGTTTATTCAATACAATTTTTGAACATTCCATTTGCATAATCGCCATTTTAGAACACTTCAGTCTTGGAAAATCACCATTGGAGGTCAGCTATGGGCTGTCTTTTGGAAAGTGGGGTCTTGGAACAACTGCCGGATGAAATTAGGCCGGAACTTCAACAACACATCAGTTCCCTAATTCTCGCGACTGACATAACCAGGCAGCAGGAATTTTTGACTCGTTTCAAAGTAATTCAATATCTCTTTGCATGACTAGATTAGCTTAGATTTGATTTTTTACTTCATGTGAAACCCTTTTCATACCCCCTCTTTAAGATCCCACCGTCTGCAGCTGGATTTTTATTAGAAGCGCTCACATTTGCCAGAACATTTGACCAAGGGAGCGAAAAACTGCATAAAATATTTTCCTAGCGTAGACAGTTACCGACAGACGAGTTTGGATGTAGACATTCGATGGTATCTAGTAGTGTCTACATCCATCCTCGATGTCAAACCTCCCCGCTCGACAATAGTTAAACGCAGTGAAAAACATGACTAACCGAGAATCCCGAGCGGTACCCATCTGAGCGGTAACCGTGCCCGTGCGTGCTTAACGTTTGCGATCTTGATGAAACGAGAATCACCACTCAGTTACGTTCGTCGGTTTCTCCTTGCATGGCTATAATTATATATTCTTAAGTTTCAAAGGCAGAATTGAAATAGAATTTAATTTTTCTTCACACTTAATTTTTAGATGTACCTCGACGAAGACCTTCTGGACATGAAACGTGCCGAGGATCGTCACTTCATTTTACAAATCTCCCTGAAGTGTGCTGACATATCGAATCCCTGCAGGCCATGGGACATCTCCAGGAAGTGGTCGTACAAAGTTTGTGAAGAGTTTTTCCGCCAAGGCGATTATGAGCGACAGTTGAATCTCCCAGTGACACCGTTATGTGATCGTCAAAACACAAGTATTCCCAAAATTCAGGCTGGCTTCTTCAAATTTGTCGTTTCTCCTCTTTACGAGGAATGGCACCGATTTCTTGGTGCTGGACTTAGCATTTGCTTGATGAAGTATCTTCGAAGCAACCAGAAGAGGTAAACAAAATGGATTCTTTTATAACAATTAAAGAACATAATGGAGTGATCTGGAATATTCCAGAATAGTATAGAAAAGTAAAGAACCCTTCAAAATTTACAGAACAGAAAAGAATATTCTAGAATATCCTAGACATTTTTAGAATAATCAGATAAAAAAGTCGCTAGATTACAGACTTTTTAAGATTTTTTAAGATTTTAAGATTTTTTTTGAATTTTGTAGAATATTACAAAAAAAGGGCAAATTATAAAGTTTTCCTAAATTTTAAATAAAATATGAGATTAGAAACATTTTTCAATATTCTTGGGCTCCTTTTTAAGGCAAATTTATAAATAATCGTTTTTTCTGAATATACTTCTGGGATGCCCCACGATCATTTTGAGCCCAAAGAGAAAAAAAAATCGCTTAAGCCGTTTTTAAGAAAACTGTTTTTTTGATTTATCGAAGAGGTTAATTAACATATTTTATTCGAAATAAGTTGAACCTTGAATTTTATTGGGTTGAACCATTCAACCTGGCATCCGAAAAAGAGCTACAGGTGCTGAACATCTTATGAGAACTGCAACCCATCAATATTTTTGAAAAATGTTGAAAAACGTGGGAAAAAATCAGTTTTTTTTTTAATTGCCTCATTCCGTTTCATCCTATGCCCCAAACACTATCACAAGGATAAAAGGGCTTGAAATTGTCTGCAAAATGAAAAAAAATTGAATGTTATATCCCTAAAAGTTTCGGAGTTATGGTGATAGTAAGTCGATTTTAAGCGAATAATTTTAATAAAAATATATATATATATATATATATATATATATATATATATATATACATACACATATATATATATATATACATATATATATGTGTGTGTGTGTGTTTATCCACGGGCACCTACACATACATATTTAACTTACAGCTGTGGCGGAAAATTCCACAATATGATTTTAAGTTTTCTTCTTTCTTGACTTACAAATTTATTTAAAAATTCAGCTCTTTCTAATTCTAATTCATCGTTTATTATAGAAGATCAATTTTTTGCTCTTAAAGTTTCACTACTTGGTAGGAAATCAAACTATTTTAAATCAGATTTCATGTATTTGATTGAAAAGTTGTTTTTGTTGGCAAAATTTTACTTTTATTTACTTTGAATTCATTTTTTTTTGAAATATCAACTATTTCATGTTTCATTGAAAATTGAGCTTTTTAGTTGAAAAAAAAATACTTTCTGAAAAGTCCAATTTTCTGATAAAGATTCGTAATTTTAGTTGAAAATTCGTATTTTTTGATTAAAAAGTAATTTTTAAGTTCTTGTCAGAGAAGGTATTAGATTTGTGTCAAATGTGCCCTTTTCTCCGTTTTTGCAGAATGACCTACTTTTGAGACCTTCTGTAACAGAAAAACCGATTTTCGAAAATTTCTCTGTATGGCCGAAAGTGGGCCTGTGTGTATGTAGATTTTTGTCCTGTGAGCACGCTATCTTTCAAAACAATTGACAGCTGAATTGACATTTCGTACTCTTTAAGTGTCCTTAACTGAAGGATAATTCCCATAGCCAGCCATTTTGATAAAAAATTCAGAAAGATAATTTTCAAAATGTTTGATAACACTTTTTTTTAATATTTTAAAATTTTATAAATTTTTCATAAGTTTTGAGTCAAAATACGTACAAAAGGAAATAATTCCAACAGATTAAAACGTTTCCTTTTGAACAAAAAATAATGAAAAATCATAATTTTCATTTTGCCTTTAATCTGTGGAAGATACGTCAAAATATAAAAATACCAAAAGTATGATCATCGAAAGATCTACAAATCTTTTATTAAATTCTTTTTGACATGATGCATATTTTCTTTTTTAATCGCAAAATAATAATATAAAAAGTTAAAAAATTAAATTCATGTAAACACGATGTACAATAAGAAAAAATTAACGAACAAAAATTGTACATTCTAAAAGACCTACAATTTTGTACTGCATCCTTTTTATGGAACGCATATTTTTGTTCACATTTTTGTCTTTAATAAAATCACACGAGGTGCAAAATAATTACTAGGTGAAAGTTGTTCACATAAAAAGGTTCAAGAAAGTTTTTACTAACAATTTTTTCATAGGACGAATATGTTACCCTTTAATTGCAAAAAATATTATTGAGGCAATTAAGACCATTTCCGGGTATGTTATTATTTGTTTAATAGAAGCACGTATAATTTCAGCCAATGAAAAATAGTAAATTTACGTTTATTTTTTTTAAATAGTAGCAAAATAGAGTACCTACCCTTCCAAAGTTGGCATCACTGAGCAAAGTTTTTAGATAAAAAACTTCACGAATATATTCGGCGAACGGATAGGAAGAAATCGAGGAATTGGGGAACATAAAATTTAAGAATGCACATTTGGGAATATAAAGTTTATCAAGAATATCTGAGAATACTTAAAAAACATATAAGAATATTTTGTGAATTTACGTAAAAAAAGAATTTTCAAGAAAATACATTATTTTTCAATGAAATCCGTTACATTTTAACAAACTGGTTGAATTTTCCACCCGAAAACATGATTTAAAAAAATTAATTTCCTGCTAAAAAAGTTAAATTTTTGCCAAAAAATGTTTAATTTTCAACCAAAACGTCGGTTTTCAGTCGAATGGTTTAAATTTTAACCATATTGTTGAATCTTCAATCAGACCAGATTAATGTTGACGCAAAAAGTTTTATTTTGCAAAAAAATCTCATTTTAAATGGTTACTTTAATATTGTTTCTTATTTTGAAATAAATTTTATTCTTAGCCATCTTGAAAATTGTATATAATTTAAATAAATTTATTTTATCACCATTTATAATATGCATTGGTATTGGAACGCAAGAATTTTTATTGTCATATTTTATCATTTTAAAAAATGCGCATTCCATTAAAATAAAAATTATTATTAAACATTTTACTGCAACTTGTTTCGTTCTTTTTTTAAATTTTGTTATATTTAATGTAACCAGAGTTTATAACAAACTAATACATATTTTTTGGTTAAACAACTTTTGTCTTTTAATTTTATTTCTTTTTCGTACCGTTTTCCCAAAGATGTATTTTTAAAATACCTAATCTTATTTTTCACGATTTCAAGAAAAGCTACTTGTCTTATCTAAACATGACTATCAAAAAATTTGAATCTCTTTTGGGTGAAAAAATTTATTTAGATTAGATTAGATCAGAACAAAAGCTGCGTGTCCTATAAAAAAATATTTATGAAAAATTTAAATGCGTTTTCGCATTTTTTTGGAAGAACAACTTTTCTCCATTTATTTTTGTCATGGATTGTATCGTTTCTCAAAAACCCTAATTTTTTAAATTTTTAATTTTATTTTTTACGACTAAAACCAAAAACTGCGCATCTTATCTGAAAGTGATACATTACAAATCTGCAGATCGTTTCAGGGCGTTCAATTTCACTTGATTATTTTTTTAGTATTTTGCTTAGTTTCACATCGAAATGGAATTTTCGGTTTTAAATTATTTTTTGTTCGATCTAAATTTATTTATAAATCAACAAAAAGCTATAAGGAAAAATTATTCGAGTTTCCAAGTACTATAAATAGCCAAACATAGAATTCGTAAATATTAAAAAAATAGTCTCAAACATTTTGAAAATGCGCTCAATTTTTAAGTTTTTATCAAAAATAGCTTGTTATGCCTTCAACCAGTGTGCCAAATTTTGTGAAAACCCTCTCTCAATTTTTTTCTTTTCCGTTAAAAGAAATTTCGTAACTTTTATTTGATTTTTTTTCTGTATTAATCAATGTACCCGTGCTTTTGAAAATAAATTTGAGTTTATGAATAACGGAAAAACTCGTTTCTCGAAAAAACGAAAAAAAGAAGTAAATGTTATAAACTTTTTTTGAATTAAAGATTTTAATGTTTACCCTTCCTATACCCTATTGTTGTGCCCGGAAAATGCCCCCAAAAATGCAAAATAGCAGTTCTCTATAAAATGCATACTAAAGACACTATTTATCGTAATTTTTTTAAACCGAATTATTATTAATCCATAATCAAAGGTTTCCAAGTGTTCTTAAATTAATTTGTAATTGCTTAAACAATGATTATTTGTTAAAAATATTTTTACCCTTGTAAGTCGTGAAATATTATTATTTTTGAAGACACATGATATCAAGTTGATAAATGTCAAGCGAATTACTTCTTGTTTGCCATATTTGGTCATTATTTAAACATAGATGTTACTATAGATAATTATGCTATTTCCATCGAAAATCAATAAAACCTAAAAGCGTGATTTTGGTGAAGGTGGCACATCCTATTTACATTTTTCGAAATGCGCCCTATTTTTTTTTGTTTCAACACAGTTGCAAAAGATACACAACCTCGTTTGTCTATAAGGAAGTGAGGTGAAACAAATAATCTGTATAAATAATTCTAATTTTTCCATTTTGACGCAGACTTATCGTACTTTCCAGATTGCAAATATTACCTTCACATTGTTTTAATAAACTTGTAAATGTTACACAAATGCATTTTTTTATCGAACTATTCTATTTGCTATTTACTGTTTTTCTGTCCTATTCTTTTAATTAAAATATACCCTATATAGCCCGAAATAATTAATATATTTTCGCTAACCCCTTTTATAATTTTTTGTGATTTTTTTACTTTCTTACATTTTTAGGCACACCACTATAAATTCAGGGTGTCTACCCTATCTGAAAACCTGGTATTATACAGGATTTTTTTTGACGGCTAGCTCAGTTTTTAAAAAATGCAATATAAAATTAAATTAAAATTATTATTTATCGATAGAAGTCACTTCAAATTACTTATTTAACAATTTTGTTGATAATGCTTTTTTGCTATTTTTTAAAGTTAATTGTTTTAAATGAAAATTCAACTATTATAATTTTAATTAAAAACTCAAAAGCCTATTTGCAATATTGTCTCTTTCTTGATAAAAAATCGCTTTTATTTGAAAATTCAAATCATGTTAAAAAGCCGTTTTTTTGTTGAACTCAGATAACTTCAGTTAAGCATTAGAATATCTTTGGTTGAAATTTGTACTGTTAGACATTTATTTTTTTTCAAATTAGATTTAATTTACTTTTATAAAGTACAAATTTTTTTGCTAAAGATAAATTTTATTGCTGTTAAATATTCATAATTGTAATTGGAACTTTACCTCATTGTTTGAAAAGTGAGCTATTTTATTGAAAATTACTTCATTCTTGGGTTAATAATTTTTTTTACTGAAAATTTAACTATTACTGTTAAAACCTAATCTTTATTGTTAAAAATATGTTCTATTTTTTGTTGACATTTTTCTTAAACTGACAATGTAATATGAATTTTCTACAACAAATTTAATTTTCTAACGCAAATTTCAACTAATTTTCGCTAATTTTCGTAAATTTTAAACTACGTATTTTAATTGAATTAAAAACTAAGTTTTTTAACAATAGTTTTCTCCTCAAATGAAAATATGAATTTTTAACAAACAAGATTAATTTTCTAGAAATAGCGACGAATTTTTAACAAAATACATCAAATTTCAATAAAAAGGTTGAATTTTTAACATATAGAAGGTATATTTTCAACCAAAAATAGAATAGCTAAATTTTCATTCCAAATGATTAATTTTTTCTACCAAGTGATCGATTTTTTGTTATAAAAAGAAGACTAATTTTTAATAAAATATTTATATTTTCTACGATAAATATGGGGTTTTCGGTAAAGAAGATAAGTTATCTACAAAACAGTTATCTTTTTTAAACCACAGAAAGAAATTGAAACGAAAAAGTTAATATTCTCTAAAGTAGTTATCCTTTCCTTAAAACAGTTACATTTTTATAAAGATAGTTTAATTTTAAGTCGAAAATATAAATTTATATTAAAAAAGTTCATTTTGATATGTATCGTCTAATTTATGCTAAACAACAACCTGCCTGGTTTGAAATTTAATTCGGACAAACCAAAGGATATGAATTCTTAATTAAAAATAGAATAATAGAATTTTCAACATTCCCGAGAAGGGAAACGGCTTAATAGTGTGATAATAATAAAAATAATAATAATAATAATAATAATAAAAGAGCCTCGTTGGCTCAGTGGTTAGATGCTCGGACTTCACCTCAGAGGTCGGGGGTTCGATCCCTGAGCCGGTACCTCTGGAAATTTTTCTATGTACCTTTACCAAGATTCTGGTGGTTCGGAACCCACCTTAAGCTGTAGGTCCCCCCATCGTGCACTTGACTGCAACGCAGTCCGTCAAT
>JAAAKG020138347.1:0-12654 GCA_010014905.2 Druon quercuslanigerum
ACGAATTTTGCCGACGTTTCGTGAACATTGCAGTTCACTTCTTCAGGGCTGACCTGAAACTGAGGTATCAGGTGACGTTGTTCTTATGTATACTCTTTACGATTCCTGTGATTGGCCAGAGCGCCCCACCATGGAGACAGGACGCACCTGATTGGCCAATCAAGTCTTATTTAAAAAAAAATTTTTAAATAATTTAGAAAATTGATTTCAGTAATTGTCAACTTGTTTTTCACCCCCGAATTTTATCAACTTTAGAGAAAATTCTATACATTGTATGTATGTGGAAAAGTGTATACTTTCCCTGGTAGGGCACCTGTGAAATGAACTGATTTTTTTCTCATTTTACAAAAAGTAGGAGTTTTGTGAGTAGAAAGAAACACATAAAAGACAAAGTTAAAACCACAAGGAAAGTTCAAATCGTAAAAACTAATCGCAAATGAGAACCAGGAAGAAGAGATTATGCGTTTGGCACAATACAGGAATGTCAAAAGAGATGTGGCGTTCTGGTTAAAGCAAATAGTTTTGAAAGAATTTTAATTACTGTACTATTGTCTTAAGGTAAAAATGTAACTAATGAATTTAAAAAAATGAGGCCAAGAAAAATAATAAAAAATAATTCGAAAAGTTTTGTATATATGTTTGTATCACTTATCATATTTGGCAGCCCCGCACCATGTCAATTTAGCAGTCATAATTAAATAATATTTTAGTAAATTCAATCAAATAAACATAGTAAAAATTAAAACCCATAAATATGATCAAATATTAAAAAAGGGGAAAAGTTTCTATGATTTGAAATGACAAATAAACAAACATATAACTTTACTTTCAATATTGGACTGTCATGTACGCACCCATTAAGAAAGTACTATTTATTAGAGTTACAGTATACTTTTCCCGCAGTTAATTCAGCAGACTTAAAACTCGAAACTTAAAAAATTTATTTTATGAAGGCATTCTTTTTGCTACTTAAGTAAACGAGTAACAACAAC
Source organism: Druon quercuslanigerum (assembly GCA_010014905.2). Classification (NCBI taxonomy): domain Eukaryota; kingdom Metazoa; phylum Arthropoda; class Insecta; order Hymenoptera; family Cynipidae; genus Druon; species Druon quercuslanigerum. The sequence goes on from JAAAKG020138347.1 coordinate 993, forward strand.
GCTTAACTTTAAAATTTAGAAGTTATGTTTCACATGATTTACTCTGGTGTTACTGACCTTATTAGTGAATAAGTCCGAAATTACTAATTAATTAGCGAAATATCTGCTGCTGCTGACCCGTCACGGCGAAAATATCACCTTAGTTGCAATTTTTAAATTGTACTTGTGCCCAAGCATGGGTGCAAAGCAAAAAAATGTACAGATAAATTATCACCATTAAAATTATGCAAGCATCTACGTGTGGGCGGTTGGTTCTGTGAAAAAATTACTTTACATGTATGTCTCATATGTTTTCACTTTAATTCTGTCCCTTACACAGAAAGTCGAAACAATCGCCATGAAATGTATGTAAAGTTTCATTTACTGCCAATTTGTTATTACGAATTTTTTCGAAACCTTGTGAAAAATGTATTGATTCCTAATGAAAATTTCACCAATCGCACCTTATCCATTTAAAGTACTTCCATAATATGGAATTGATTGAGCCAAAGTAGATTTCTTTTATAATATCAAATCAGTTTAAAAAGAAATTTGATTAACTATAGCATAGGAAAGAAGAAGTTTATTAATAGGTATAACGTTGGCAAAAAATTGAGGGCCTTGGTGCCCTACGGCTGTGTTTTTGTTTCTCCAGATGTTACATCAGTTACCTAAGAGCTTGAAAGACAAACGCCGAATTACTCATAGTATTCATTATTCTAAAAGGTTTCATTCATTCGCGTAGCATATGTGTGAGGTTGGCTCATTTGCATCTGGAACACAATTCTTTTTATCCGTAAGTCTCTCCACTCTTACTTTCAAAAGTGTCATCGTAAGTATAAAAGGTGGATCAAAATTTCTATTATTTGTTATTATACTGTGTAAACTGTTTTGCTATCACAACAAAAAGTTCCTTTAGTATTTGGGCAACAAACTTTTGGTTACCTACTACACTTGTGTTCCCTCAATTAAACAGAAAATTGGTTTTGTTAAGAGTTAGAAGTTTACTTACACACATCCTAAAATAAGTTTCTTTTGGATCCAAGAAACGTGTTTTCATAGTGCAGAAATAAATGTTATTTATTGTAATACATAATTATATTTCAATATATATTCATAAATCTAGTAAATTGAAATTTGCTTATTGGCACCTACACTTTTTTTCAATTATTAACTCATTCAATGTATATTACAAAACAATTTTAATCATTTGAATTCCGTTTATGAATTTTTATTTTTACTATATAAAAGTAATTGAAGATTTATGCTATAAGGCATATCAAATATTAAATTTAGATAGTAAACGATTTTAACAGGAAGGTAGTTACGCTAAGCTTCACGGTTCTGACATGCATAATGTATATTATACTATAGCTTTTAAAGTGCGCAAAGAAACTTTTTAGGACTTTTAAAGTGTTTGATAGAGATTGTAGTGTAAAGTCCCGACATTATTCTGATAGTTACCTGGCTATACTGTGTTTACAGGTACAAACTATGAACATGCTCAACTGGGAAAATGCAAATAAGTAGTTTATTTAAAAAAGTATTTTTTGTCCTAATATTTCAAATAAATATACATTGTGTTAAAATTATCTGACCTGAAAAGATCTGCTATAAGCGAACATTTTCAATAAAACGAAAATGTTATAAAAATTATTTTCTTTAATTTCCCAATGTTGAAAAAATTTGGTGAAGCCGCTTTACTACGACCGAGCACGCCTAGCCACCACCAGCCTAGTGCAGCGGCACGCTCTCCCATTTTGGAAGAACAACTCACCCTAACTGGCGGAGACTGCTTGTTCCCAGTAGAAGGAGCGTTGTTGCATTAAAAATGAAAACGTAGATGCTCCGCATGAAACTGTACACTAGATCTTATTAAACCTATTTGATAATTTTGATTTGATTACCTCAAGCAACTGTATTACTACACTATTCAAGCCAGGATCAGGAAAAAGGAGACTGTTGTTTTGGAAAAACTTTTAAGTTATGTAAATCAGTCGAGCAAGTGTGCGCAGAAAAAAGAAAGTTAATAACCGATTAAGGAGCCTCGGATAACTGCAATCCAGTCATTAAAAAAAATATGTCCATTTTTAGTTACAAACAATAAAATCATCAACGAAAATCATGAAGGCGAACGCATGTACAGGAAAAAACGTTGCATCATCGCCTCAGAGTGGTATTGCTGCTCTCTCCGGTAGAGGGAGTGACGTTGCACTCACGCGTCAGGCGTCAGGGTAGCAGCCGAGCCACAGAGGCAGCAGCTCACCCAAAACGATAAAACAGTTGACTCTCTGAGAGGTCAAAGGTCATGCAACATCCCCTCAGTCAGCGCAACAGCGCGACTTCTTGAGAGAGCGGTTTACCTAAATTTCTTTCCGTGTAGGCAAGTCGAGTAAAAATGGTAGAATTTGTTGTGTTCAGAAATTTTTTTTTAACTTTCTCGTGTGTAAAGTTTATGGAAGTGGGCCTAAGACAACCTTAGTAACCTTAGAAAGCTTTTGACAAAAAAAGTTTTAAAAAAAAGTTTTCTTTTTCGATGCTGATTATAATAAACTAAATAGGCACGTACATGTTTTTAGGTCTTAAACAAACCTTTGTTATGTATTTTATGGATGGCAAAAATCTTCTATCTTTTCGCGTTTTTTTAGAAGAAAAGGTTTAAAAAGTGAACAGATATATTTTTAGCTCTTTCTGAAATCTTGTATTAAACAAACCGGAAATGCTAAAAGTTTCGAATAGAACTGAAATTAAAGTATGATGAATGTGCTATGAACCTATGTTTTCGAAAATGACCTTATGTTTTGTTTTTACGTTTTTGCTTGTGTTTTATATTATACTGAACATTAAATCTTGAATATCTCCTTAAATATTGAAAATTATCATAAAAATCAAATTTATCAAATTTTGTAAATAAGTAGTTAAATGTTGGTAAATTTCTATAACACTAGTTAGAAAAATTTTGTTTATTATCAATTAATGGAACATTTCAGTATATTTTGTCGTAGAATACAAATCTGAAGGCGAAAATGTTTGATCTGTTCACGTTTCTCAGAAAAACGTGTTCACAAAGTTGTCTTTATCAAAATGCATAAAGAAGAACCATAAAAATCGAATGAACGCGAGTTCTATAAATATTTATAACTTAGTGTACTCATCGGATTCGCCCTAAGAAGGTTGGCATACATACAAAAATGGTTAGAATGTAAAAACGAAGACTTTAAAATGATAATTAATATTTAATTAGTTATATTAATTACTATCATTGAAATACGACGTTTCTAGTGTAAGCTAAATATGATATTGAAGAGTCATTTCGCAGAAAATAAAATACTGAATAATGCAGGTGATTTTTATGTCAGTAACAAAGTGCAGACTAGTTATATTAACAACGTAATTTGAATGTAATATTACTTCAACGCATTTACACCAGTTATGAACAAGCGTTGTGAAAAGTGAGAATTATACCTTCTCAAATCGTTTTAGAGATAATCATTTCTCGTGAAAATTATAATAAGTCAATACTAAATTATAATCTATCGCGGGCAGAATATAAAATCAAGTAATACAATTTAAATAATAAAAAAATTGTGGCAATTCAATAGTGCTGAAGACATAACTTTCACTATACATTCTAAGAAGTATTATACCTTAGTAATTTATAGAAATGGATTAGAAAACAATTTATCTGAACAAGATTAATAACTTCGGACCAAATAAGATTGAGCACAATTTCCAAACTGTATCAATAGTAGATCTTATGACCAGCACAGCACACCCTATAATATATTGCCATCACCAATTCATACTTGTCCCCCCTTTTTCATCTTAAGAAAACCATGGTGATTTGCAATAACCTAGCCTGGGGACAAATGGCCAGGGAAGCATTTCCTGTGGCCAAGGTCTACAATTGAATAATTCGCCTCTGAAAAGTCCGAGTTGAGCCTAATTGTTGCCAGTGAGGCAACATTTGCCCATTTAGCGGATCAAGAGCGGGGGACAAGAAAGGGGAAATATTAACAATTACAACTGTTTCGTGTCGAAGTGAGCCTCATCTGAGGCAATTCGCCAGAGGCGAATGTCCTCATTGCCCCCTCCCCCTTATTTGTGAAGCATGCTGTGAATATAAGTTAAAGTATTTTTACTTGTGCCAATTATGCGGGTGAGCAATAAACGATTAACGATCAATATCTATGTCTGAAATTATATTTTCTCTGCCAACATATTCTTAATTAAGAGAACAAGTTTAATTTATGTCGTAAATATCAGGATTTGCAAGTGTTTTTCCGATCTTAATGAGACTATATAAAATAACTACGAATTATGTAAGAGATATTTGGACATGAGACTAAAGGACTTTGAAAATTTTCATAATTACTAAAGTTACTCTGTACTGAGCTTTTGCATTTAGGTATTGCAGATACAATTATACGATTTAAGATTTGTTAAAGAAAAAAGACGCGGCCTAAAATAAAATATAACTTACAACAATATTTATTTGAGCAACTATTTCTCGTACCTTAGATAAACCGCCAGCTTATTTAGGTTTACCTCTGTAAATGCGTAATGTTCTCATGCATAATAATGCAACCCTCTTGCAACCAGGATCCGCCTATCCGGCATATCTCGCGATCGACCCTGTTGTGCGAATATATCCTTTGGAAAATATCAAAGTCATCGCGCTCGGAGCAATCCAGAATGCAAGATCAACCGCTCCCTCGAGCAGGAGGGATAAGAGTGCTCAAGAAGAGGAGATTATATAATGACAAGATCGGTGAGAAAGATCATTGTCCTACTGCTTCCTTGCAAATGGTCCGTTTTATTCAAAACCATGAAACTCTATATATTTTGAAATTTACTTATTTGAAACGCTATTTAATGTGTTTTTTAACCACATTTGTTATTGTAAAGATTTTCTATGTTATTGCCAATATTATATTTTTTAAAACTAGGTTAAACCACCACATAAAAAATGTTTACCTTATTTTTTTTTAACTTAAACGCAAAAAGAGGATCTCAAGCAATGTCGTGAGGAGCGGCCAAAAGTAATAAAAAGTACAATACTATTAATTATCAAAATAACAAGTACCAAGGGTTTCTTGGCTCTCCCAATATAATTGCGATGTCATAAACTCAAGATTCAAAATAGTAGATCTCCTGAACGTTTTAAGCCAAAAATGAGCAAATTATGAGTGTGCCTTCCAAAATATCTTAGATTTTGACTGTGAGTACAGTTTTTTAAAATCTTAGGTTAAAAACAGCTGAATTTAGTTTCCGACGCATTTTGTAAAAAAAAAACAATCAGAATGAAAATAAAGTGTATAAAATTCTCTGTAAAATTACTAAAAATGTTCTAGCTCGAAAATTTTAGAAGCGACTTTTGAGTGAAAATTTGGTGTAAAATTTCATATTTTTTCAATATCTCATTTGTAATCCATCCTATATGAAGATTTTGTATTTCAAAATGTAAGTAGACTAAATTCCCTGAAACAACAAAAAAGATAAATATTTTAATTACAATAGATCGTAGGTTATCGCTTCCTGGTAGGTGCTAATTTTTCATAAAATCTTGTTAAACGTGTATAGTTCAAGTAAACATATTTTATATTTAACTATAGGACAACAAACTAGAAGTTCGAAGTATGTAGATATTTAAAAGTGAGATCCTACTCGCTGTAACATTCAAAATGTTCAAGTGAAATATTCGAAATATTAAACGGAAGTTTATGGGTATCTAATAAAGGCTGCAAATATTTGATAACTTATTTGTTAATTTAAAATAAACCTTAAATGTTCGCACATAAACGGTTTGCGTATCAAACATTAATATAGTGGGTTTCGGCCCTCATAACTAACTTTTTTGTTTGAACAAATGGAAAGGATGTTTCATTAACTCTTATAAAATATGTGAGAATTAAAAATTCACTATATCAAAGTTGACAAGCGAAGTTAAAACGATAGCAATACATTTTATTCGAAAGAGCGAAAACGTCTTTTCAAGTTGGCACACAAAGCATATGAGAATCTCAAACGCCTATATGAAAAATAACTCACTCCGCCAAAAGATCCAGCCTTGAGACGAAGGAACTTAATACACAAATTAAATACAAGTAAATACAGACACACGCGTACAACTTACCTAAAGCACTAACGCATTCCCTAACAACTAAACCCCACGGCTAACTTGTATTATGGAATACTTGGCAAAAATCTCGGCAAACCGTCGTCGCTTTAAAACTCAGGGCAGTATGACAAATATCTGGGTCCTTTTCCACGAGTGATTTGTTGTTTCAGACTTATTGTTAATAAATTTCGTGAGAAAGAATTCCTAATATTTTTCATCCCATAGTATAAATAGAGTATGAATTTAAAACAGAAAGAGTTGACTTCTATCTAAAATATTGTCGAACATAACCTTTCGGCTCGATCGGACATTGGCGAAAACAAACGAGGAGAATTCTCAAACGAAATTATATGAAAAATCAAGAATAATGATTTCATAGTTTTCTATGCGATATTATACTAAATTCTAATTCAGTATTTTTCATTTATTCTAACAAAAGGTCTCTCAGTGTATTTGTAACTGAAAATTAAACATAAAAACAGGGTTATTAGGTTAAACGAATAATCTGTACACATCATTTAAAATTCTATCTATTTTCGATGCCAAAGGCCTTCATAACCTTCAAAGGCATCAATGTGATTTTGGTTCCTATAATAAACTCTGCTCCATGGAATGCACGGACAGAAGCTGGACAGAATCATGTTCCGGTTAGCACTAGGAGCAAGCCGCGGGTATTCTATGAAGAGATTTGATTATAACATGAGAAAAATTGCCCCACAAGTACAAGTAAGTCTCAGAAAGGTGCAGAATGGTCGAACGACCACCTGGACACGCGCCATAAAAAGACTAGAGCATTGTACAACAGGAAAATCAGAACTAAATTAGCTTCAGGCTGAGACATCTATAAGACGGCTAAGTATGAATTGATTCAGTTGAATTGAAAAATCCGGAAGCTCACATTGTGCTCATAAGGCTCGCTGATGGTGAGTATGTCGAACACGAAGAAGCAGCGGTGCATCACCTGATGGAAGACCATTTCTCAGGTTTTCAGCAAACTTAAACCGACCGAGAGGAGGAAGGCTGGGGCCAAGAGAGGGTGAAGGTTGACTAGACATTCGCCGCCAAGTTCGTTGATATCAAGAAGGTGGAATGGGCCGTTGGGTCCTTCTACTCCTTTACATCACCAGAGTTGGATGGCGCCTATCCAGTGCTCTTACAACAGGGCATGGATTTCGTCGTCGTCCTTACTAACTAAACTATTCAGGGCAAGCATTGCCCTAAACTACGTGACATCCGTATGGAAGCTAGACAGATTGGCCTTTAGTCCTAAACCAGATAAGGAGGGCTACACTGGTGCTAAATATTTCCGGTCAAGCAGTTTAACGTCCTGCATTTTTAAGAAGTTACAGAAGCCATTCGAGCAATATATCAGGGATGAGGTGATTCTAGCCTCCCCGCTGCACAGATGCTGCTCTGTAGAAACTGCGCTCCATGCTGCCGTGTACAAATCGGAGCAACTGCTGGGACAGTCAGTGAATGCTTTGTGCATCTTTTTACTCATGGAGGGTGTCTTCAGCAATATCCCTCCAGAAGTTATCTGCCTACAGCCTCCAGAGTGTGGCGTGCCAAGCCAGCTAATAAGCTGGACAAGAAGCATGCTACGCCGAAGGCGACTCGAATCCAGATTGGGCGAAGGCTTAGCCAGGGAAATTGCGTTGCGGGAATGCATTCAGGGGGGGGGCATGTTCTGTCACCCCTCTTGCGATTCATTTCAGTGGATGGTTTTTTTTAGGCTAGATAAGGAATGGATATATAATTAATAATATACCCAAGGATGCGCGTATGACTTTAATCCTAATCAGGGGGGAGGGGGGATTTGGAAACGTTGATGGGTCTTGCAGGGTGGACGCTGCGTATAGTAGAACTCTGGTGCAATAGTTCAGAACTCACTGTAAATCCAGAACAGACCAGTCTGGTCAATTTCGTTTGAAATACCTGGAAGTAATCCTAGCTAGGCAAGGTAAACTGGGCGAAGCATCTTGAGATTCAATGCACGCAGTTTGGCATGCTATTTTGGATATGCACAAGAGCATTTGGTTTGACGTGGGATCTAAACCATAACATGATTGCGTAGCTTTAATCCATTGTCCTTAACTTGAAGCTGATATACGCGACTGCAGTCTGGTGGTAACAGGTGAGGCTCAAAAAAAATGCAGGACAGGCTGCGATTGTTACAAGAGCTAGCGTTTAGGGGACACACGGATCAAAGGAAATGAAAAAGTGAACCAGATGGCAAAAGGCGACTCAGCGAATATTTACATAGGAGCAGAACCGACACTGAGACTAGAGTCCTGCTGCATCGGAATAGCCGTAAAAAGCTGGATTTGTTGGAAGAACCGGGAATACTGGGATTAGAGTCCCAGGGTTATAATACCTAGCGTTAATACGTACGTGTTGGGCGCAGCCTAAGAAATCATTGGATTATCCTAGAAATACCCAAAATTATTGGTTTAGGTGCTTACAGGGCACAAACACACGCACAAAATAGGGTTAAATCCGACTACAGAGTGCAGAAAATGTGGCAGAGATGACGAAACATCCCTGCATGTCTTATGTCACTGTCCAGCATTAGCTAAGCTAAGGCTACAAACTGTTTTGATTCACTTAATGGAACCCGGATAAATTAATACGCGAAGAGTGACTGACATCCTAAGGTTGTCCAAGCGGTCTCGAATCAAATACTGGGAGAGCTTAGTTGAGCGTGTGGCACAATAGGCTTTATAGCTTGAACGACAGTGGTACCCATTTTGTGGATCCCCGCCCGTCTAAAAACGTAACTCATTGTCAGATGTATTAGAGTCCCAATTTTGTTCCTTTGGAAATATTCCAAATTTATCATTAATTTCATTTCATGAAATAAATATTGATAATAGCATATGCAATTAAGTATTAGCCTTTTAGATACGCCTTTCTTCTTTTTCATCATTTATGATTGAGAAGGTATTAGAATCGTCGAAAATATGACACCACAGTTTTTCAACGGATCTCCACGTTTCGAGACCCCTGAATCCGAAAATCAAGTTTTTACTATGGCGTCTGTCTGTCCGGCTGTCCGTCCGCCCGTAAACGCGATATCTCTGGGAAAAAATAGACGGATCATTTCGAACTTTGGCACATTTTCTTTAGGTCCTAAGAGAAAGGACGAGTTCGTTAAACAGCCATTTTAGATAAAAATTCAAAATGTGAGCGCATTTTAAAAACTTTTGAGACCAATTTTTTCTGAATTAGACAATTCTATGTACCGATGGTTATAGTATTTAAAAATTCGAACAATCGAATATCAAAATTTTAAGCCAAACAACGCACGATATGAAAACAATTTAAGAGGAGAAAAACATTGATTTTGAAAGCCCTTCAAGACTATCATAACAGCTTTTTGAAATTTCTTAAAAAATCGAAAATTCAAAGTTTGACAGCATAAGAAGATAATGTAAAATTAAAAATTACATTTTACGGTCAAACTATGCTGAAAACAAAAAAAAGATGGATTAACACAAATTGTGATACCAAAAAAGATCTACAAATTTGTTAATTATCGCTTCTTGATAAGACGCGTGATGTTATGGAAAGCGATAAAAATTTGTAATAATTTATTACATTCTCATGATTTATGATTGAGAAAGTATTAGAATGGCCAAAATATGAAAAAGAGATCTTCTTGATAAAGTTTCATTCAAGTATTTCAAATGCAAAGAATAAATATCCGAGCGCGAAGCGCGAGGTAACCTATTACCGAGCGCGAAGCGCGAGATTCAATAGACGCGCACCGTAGGCGCGCTCAACCTGCAAGCGGAGAAAGCCGCGCGCGATGAGATTGTACCCGTGAGGCGGGTAGATTTTTTTAGAAAAAGTAATATATTTTAATAAAATCGTAAATATTGTAGATAATCTTTTAAGATACAAGAATGAACTATAACTTGATATATTAAGTTTGGATACAATGAAAGTGTTTTTTCTATGTCAGAAGAAAAGGGACGAAGGTTTAAGTCAACATTTAAACAAAATATAATATTAAGGCAAACAGCAAGGTGGCATGGGATGTGAAATTCCAATGCGCAGTGCGCATTTCCTCGAAAGAGTTTAACACGTTGTCATCTTTCACTTTAACATGAAAATATTTTTACGCCCATACTGAGAGACCTTTTGTTAGAATAGATGAAAAAACTGAATTAAAATTTAGTATAATCCAAATATATCATCTAAATATCACACTTATTCGTATTACAATACCGCAGTTTAATATTATCTTTCGTGTAGCTTAATTAACTAATTGAAACACGAGATATTTCGAGATTATTTAATTTATTTAAAATCAATTATCAAATTCTTAAATCCATGAAATGTTTACATGTATATCAGACGACTACCCGAATTGGTCTGTCCGTCTAAACCACTCGGAAGAGACTGACGCTGGGTCCGAGGCACAGCGCAGTTCCGCCTTACTTAACTTTTGAAGTAAACACTCTTCGAAGGCGACGAATGACCACCCATAGGGACAAAGGGGCCACGTGTTTCTTTCGATAAGGTCCCCTTACTGTATTTTTTCTTACATTCGGCCAACCTGAAACAATAAATCTGTCCCCAGATTGATAAATCCGAGGACAATCAATAAATTAGTTACGTTTTCAAATCACATCTATCTCAGGTTATTCTCCATGCCATGTTTCTGTCAATTTAAAGTAAGACTAGATCATGCAACCAATTAAGTTGCTTCATTCCTCTTTGCAATCTCGACCCTATCGCATCCTTCAAATTTTCTCTGAAATGATCAAAATAAATTTTCATGCTGTGTTATTTTCTTCTCATGCCTTAATTTATTCTCATGCAAGTCAAGATTACTGGGCTCTGCATCGCCTTACACATCTTTGACTTTCTCATGCGATATTCAATCCAGCGGTTGTCTTGTATCTTTTCATTCAATCACATGACACTCAACTCAAGGAGTTTCTTGGATCTGTGACTCTCTGCCTAATGCTCAACCCAAACGGGTTACTCGCACCTATGATTGAGTCCCATGACACTCAAACCAGGGGGTTTCTTGTATCTGTGAGTCTGCTCAATGCTCCACCCGGAAAGGTTTCTTGTATATATACATCGTGACAGTCATGGCATCCAACCCTTCCGGCGGTCCACTATCTGCCCATGCAAATTATCAACTGTTTAATTGTGCGTTACATTTTGCTGTCATTTTAGTGTTAAGTATTTTAGTATATTCCATTACCAGCTCATTCGTCGTCCTCATGTTGATACGTAAGCCACGGCTTGATGTGATCCACAGAAACCACCGTCTTGGCTAGTCTGTGACCTTCTCGCATGTCCTCCACCAAGTATCGGTCATTAGGTAATACATCTATCACCCTGAAAGGACCTTTGAACTTTGGCAGCAACTTCTTGCTGCTTCCTGTGGCTGCTTCACTGGTAATTTTCAACATCACCAGTTGTCCTTGTTGTCTCATAGACAATACAACCGCCATAGTCTGCAACTCGTAGGAATGATAGTACTTTTGTTCTTTTGTCGTCTGTTTACTAAAATACGCAACGACTCTTTCTTGATTTTTATCG
>JAAAKG020138348.1:0-12653 GCA_010014905.2 Druon quercuslanigerum
GACGCGGTTGCCATAGAAACGTCGAAAAGTTGAAGAGGGCAGCACCGCGATATGAAAGAAAATGTAGTTAGATATATATAATTGTCGTCCCCACCATTGACCCATGCCGTATCTAGGTCCTAATATCTTTGCCATAACTCATTTTCGACCAAATGTGTAGATGCGACTTTCGAATTTGGTACGGCAGTATACTACAGCCCCCTGGAACTCTGAGTTAAAAATATCCGAAATGTTAACGGAAACCGTGTGGTGGCGCCACCTATGCAATTGGCCTATGCTCGCAACAAATGTGTGACAAAATACGAATTTTGAGTTTGAAAACACTTTAAAAGTAATTTAATGACAGTGTTAAACAATATTTAAGTATTTTAAATGATTTTTTTTACATTTTATGATATCTTAGAGAAAGAAAACTAAAAAGAAGTGCTTTCAAACATAAAAATTTGCACCTATTTACAGATGCTTCAAAATATTTGACAGGTGTGGTTAAAGTGGTGAAGTGCGTTCGTCTTAATTGTAAATCGTGATATAAAAGCAATCAGGAGCAGGATAAAGCTAGAAAAATTCAATTTTTTAAAGCGCCGAACGATGAAAATATTCTTAAAGAACGGCAAATAGCTATTTTAAAGGATGATATCAAACTGAAACCTGGTGATGCAGTTTGTTTCTTTTTAAAAATATTATTTTATTGTCAATAGTAACTGTGAATAATGGGCATTATTTAATATAATCTAAAACATCGAATTTGCATTTTATAATAAAAAAAAATGATATCATGATATATTTTCAATTTAAAATTAAAAAAAAATGAACTATAATTGTATATTAAACAAATCGATTTATTTTTTATTTATTTTAATGAATTCATTAAAAAATGTACTTTTCGACATAATTATTTTTATGAAATTTAACTTAAGACTTAAGACTAATTTTGTAAAAAACTCGAAGTGAACTTTTTAAAATAAATATTTCATAATTTTCATTGTTTATTTACCAATAGTGTTTAGGGTTTAATGTTTTTCTCTTTAACTTTAGGTAAAAGTTGCAACTGTTATTTAATCCTGATGCTGTATGGCTTATTTTACTCCTCAAAATATTCTCTGCAAATGTCATTGATACGTTTTTATTTAAGTTATTTTATTTAGAGCTTATAAAATCGTTATTTTTCTAAACAATAGGTTTTCATAAATAACAATTTTTATATAAGAACGAACTAATGAGATTTATACAGAATATTTTTAAGAATGCAATAAGTTCAACAGCATTAAAATTAAATGTAATACACTGTGCATAAATAACAGTTTGTTCTAGTTAGTTGGAATGTTTTGGGATTTTCGCCTAAAATCAGTGAATTTTACGATTTTCGCAAAATGTTTTTGATTCAAAAGATTTAAAAAGTCTGGAACTACCAGAAAATTATTTTTATTTAACAAAAACTTTTTTTTAAGACTTTCGCCTTGCAATATTTGAATTATCGGCCCACTGCATAGGTGGCGCCTCCACACGGCTTCCGTCATCTCTCATGACAAATATTTTATACAGGCCTCCAGAAAAGTGGCATGGGGCTGGTATGTTAAGCATTTCGATGGTCATGTATCTATATGTTATAGAGTGCAAAAATTGGGAACTAAAATACTACCGCGCATGACCAAAGATGGCGGACTTGGCGGGAGAGTTCAAATTAGTTTGCGGTTTGATGCAGTATTATAAGGGCAGAATAAAGTTATATAAATGTTATAGGATGGCAACAAAATATGAAATTAAAGCTAAAAGCAATCTCTCTCTGTGTCTTGCAGCAGAAGGACTACGAAACTTAAGATTAAGCGTGCGATAATGAGCGTTAGGTCATCACTATTTTTAGAACAAAATATGAGTCATAGAATTATTTTTAGTATCATTTATGACATTGTGGCGCCAACCAGACGGAAGTAAAACGCAATAAGCATGGACTTTGGATTATCACTGTTTGCAAATGTCAATCATCGGGTGACTCATTTTGCGACTTAGATTTAGTAGGTGGAGCCATATGACCTATTTTCTAATAGGGAAAATGGACATAAATCTGTATGACGTCAGCAATTTTATTGGTTAGGGACTTAGAGTAGGGGAATTACTCCGCCCAAAATGAAGTTTATAAAAATGCGCGCACAACAGGAAAACGTCAGATATTTGTATCTCCAAACCGACATTTCTACTTAAAATCTGCGACTGTTAATTGTAATAAGTCGGACTTAGAGTAATTTTGTTGTCTATGCGACTTGATCAGATCTGATTAGGCGGCCTCAGTTGTAAACGCGAAGCGCGACAACGCGTGCGGTCATTGCCGAATTAAAGTAACTAATTACTTGTCATGCTTAATTTTAAAATAACAAATAGTAACGGCTGGTGTCAACAAATACAATTATGATGTGAAAAGTTAAAACTGTGTTCTTTATTTTATTCAAACTTGAATAGTTTTCCCAGTTATGGTTTCAACCATTCAACGGCAGTAACGATTCCACTCTCCAACGAATCAGCGTCAGGCTACAACGGGATCCAAATCTACTACAGCGCCAGGGACGTAACACTATATATGCGGCGGAAGTGTAAGAAAAATGACGAAGCCAATCAACGAGCGGTACACTAATTTACGCCACAAGTGAAAATGCCCCAATTGGAGCAGTCCTTCGATTTTGTAGTGTTCTTGCTTACGCTATTACTTTTGTGTCATTTTTTGGAATGTCATTAGAAAAAATATCCACGGGTAGTCATTTGTATAATTAAAAATTATAAATAAGTTGATGAAAGTCATACAAAACTCTCCACATTTTTTCGTCACGCGACTCGTTATCTTCAAGACTGGTATATCTGTGTTAAGAATTATAATACGTTTGAATATTTCCTTATTTATATTCATTGTCATTCAGATTTGTTTTCTATGTTAGATATTTGACAGGCTCAAGTGTTATGCGATTGAATATTCTGAATAATACCCCAAGACATTGACCATTTTCAATTGTAAGCACGTATTTCTGATGTGCAGTTTCATTTTGACACATTTGTATCAACATTATTCATGCTATTAATGTATACACACATGCATGAACATCTACACAAAGATGTTATATACTTTTTATCATTCTGTTTTCCTTGCAAGACTATATGTCACTGCCAAAGATATAACAGATGCGGCAAGTGGAGGCGGAGTGGGGGAACAATATATGTAGAAACTACTTTAGTAGGGTCCTAAGCGGCTGCCCTTTTCGTACTACCTTGCTCCACCTATAGAGATAGGTAAAGCCTGCTCTGAGGGTAAGGATTTAAACTTTATTATCCGTTGCTCCTTGCATCAAATCCCTGTTGTAGCAAGGATATGTCAAAAACGTCGGTAAAATAAAAGCAGACATTCTTACATGATTTACAAAATAAAAATTTAATGTAAAACTATAAAATGATAATACCTTTGCAATTCTAATCCTTATTCTATTTGTGTAATTAGTGCCAATCTTAAAGATTAAAGTATGCTAAAGTTTTTTTTAAAAATAATTTCATGCAAATTAATCAATATTGATATTAGATTAGAAGTAAACTGCACTAATTTGTTCTATGTTTACAAATATATCACGTTTAAGGTTACAGGATTATAAATAAATCATTGATATTATTTCGCCAGGATAAAAATCAAATAATTTCGGAATTGATTTTTTAAATGAACGTTTGCGAAATTAAAATAAATCGAATTTAACCCATGAAAATAATATAATTTCTAACGAACGGCCATCAGTGTTACATGATTTTTAATTGAAATCTTCAAAATTAGGATATTTGATTAAAAATTAGAAGTAATAATTTTAATTAGAAAACGTTCTAATAGGAATAATATTTAGATTAAAAAATTAAAAATTTTAATTCGAATTTTTAATCAAACTTTTCTAATTCACAAAGTAAGTCTTCAGTCTTCACTCATTAAAAATATGTAATCCTTTTTGCATTCTCATCATTTATGATTCAAAAAGTATTAATAGGCCGAAATTTCACAACTCAGATTTTAAATGGATCTTCACGTTTTGAAACTCCCTGAAGCCGAAAAGCAATTTTGGGCTATGGTGGCTGTCTGTCTGTCGGAGAACATAATAACTCTAAAAAACATAGACAGATTTTATTTTCGGGCTTTGGCACACTTTTGTATTATAAAAGGAAGATCGAGTTTGTTAATCAAAGACCTGAAGAAAGCTTAAAAGAAGAATTGAATTGAATTGAACCACTGTTTTCTTAACCATTTTTTGAATACTTGATGTTCTGGTTTTATTTCTTGAAAATCCTATCCTAAAAATCCTTCAGAAATTGTTGTATAAAATGTTACATTAGCATTTGTCATTTCGGGTTTATTTATTGAAAATACTATGCAAACAAATATGCGTACGTTAAATGCGTACATTTTAATTACCATTTTTTCAAATATCATAAATATTATAACTTACATCGGAAACTGTGATTTAAACTTCTGAGGAATTACACCCATAAATTGTAACTGAAAATTTGTTTGATTTGTTTTTAAAGAAGGTTCTCAAAGAACCTACGGCTTTGACGATTTCTTTCTCATTACAGCACTCGCACTCGATAATATGTGTCCAGTTAAAAAACTTTATCAAGATCATTTGTAAATCTTGTTCAAATCTACTAAAATCAACGTTTTAAACTTACGCACCTGTTGAAAACATAAACTGCATATTTTTAAAAATGATCCATCTTTTTTGAACTTTTGTCTAATTAAGAAATTTTATGAAAATAGTTTCGAAATGCATATGTTTTATGCCTAGTACAAATTTCGTTTGATATTTCTTAACCTATTAAAAAAATTTTTGTTTTTTTGAAAATTTTCAACGTGTGAAAAGCATATAACTTTGAATTTTTATCTAATTAAAAGATGTCATTAGGATATTTTATTTTGAAATTTTTTATGAATGTCATTAAGATAATTTGCAAGTCTTTTTGCTGTGTACCAGAAAAGTTGAAAAAATTTCTAATATTTATAAAAAGAAATTTATTCAAATTTTGAAAAAGCTCTAACCTTTTTGAATTTTTGTTTAATCGAAAAATTTTACTCAGATAGTTTAAAAATATATTTTATATCCAGAGAAAAATTTTAATGAAATTTCCTAATCTAGCAGAAGAATATTTTATTTCTTTTATTCTGAACATTTTCAAAATTGTCAAAAGTATATAACTTCTACTTTTCATCAAAATTGAAAATTTCATTGGGATAATTTGCAAATCTTCTACCAATCTATAAAAAAACTTTGACAAAACTTATTAAATTTGAAGAAGAAAAGTTTCAAATTTTAAAGATGCTCTAAAATTTTTTAATTTTGGTTGAAAATATCTGCTTAACGACCTTCAATTTGGGAACTCTAAGAAGTGCATCAAAGAAGAAATCGATTGGACAAATTCTTCAAAAGTTAGCGTGGCTACAACATTTAGGTAACCATATATACAGACACACAGGCAGGCACCGACAAAATTTTGGGTTGGCGGGTTGTTTTTTAAAATAAGAGTTAATTTTACAAAAGCAATTCAAAGCACATTGGAAAGCAAAAAAATAGCAAAAAAATCTAACCTAGTGATTTTTTTAATGTTATGATTATTGTAAAGGGCGCCGCTGAGCTGACGGCAAGCTAGCGCAGCCTTGTTTTCTCAGAAACGAATAGAGCAAAACTTATTTTTTGTAAAAAATAGCAAAAAGCAAGAAATATGCATTATAGTACGTTTTGTTTTTTGTTAGTGGCGCCGCTGAGTTGTCTGACTTTAGTTAATCCATACTGCCATGTGCAGGGCATTTTTATGGCTTGTTTCACTATTTTGTTTGGCAGATTATTGAAACCTTATTCGCTTGTGTAATACTTTCCTGTCAGGGAAATTCGTCTAAATGTCAGGGACAAGTCAGGGAATTGTCAGGGAAATTGAAACATGCAATCTTGTGGCCACCCTGCCTCTGCTTTTTTGAATCACTACGAAATTCTTTTTGAACTAATCATCGTGAGCATAAGATCTCTCATATATTTTATATGGGTAACCTAAATACGTATGCATCTAATAAAAGCAATCTTTAGAGTGCTTTAAATATCATCAAGCAATACTAAGGAGAGATTGGTATGGACTTTGGATTGGACAAATGTGCCAAAATTCATATGAAGAAAGAAAAGATTTTTGGCTTCTTTATGACCCTGAGCTTGTGGATATAAGTGTTATTAGACATCTTGACGCTAAAGAGACTTATACGAACCTGGGCGTACCTTAAAGACGCTCTCAGGGTGCAACATCAGTGAGGGAGTCTCTCCGAAGCAGATAAAAGCAGCTTGTTTGGAAGATTTGGTCTTCAAATTTTGTCGGCGTAGAACAAGCTATCTGCGACTAACATGCTTGCCACCCTGGTTCCACTCTACTCATCTGGGGTGGTTCAATGCACGAAAAAATAGTCTATGGTCCTTAACATCGCTACACGTAAGATCATGTACATGTATAAGAGTTTGCATGTTAATTCGTCTTTTCCGCGATTATACATTTTATGCCTTCAAGGTGGACGCAAACTTCTAAATATCTAGTGTCATTATAATCGAATTGTTCGAAGTACAACTTACATCGTTGCAAATGGTAGAGATCCTCTCCTAAAATGGTCAGGAACCACAAGATGATTGGCAAAGGAGCGTTCCTTTACAAAGCCGCAGAGTAGGCGGCCGAGACCCTTGGTCTGAATTTCAACATCAGAAGTGATGAAAGTGCATTACTCTATCTAGATGCTTCTCTTCTAAAAGCTGTAGTGAAGAAAGCAGAGGTTGAAAAATTCCGCTAAGAGCTACTTGACAAGAAAATGCACGGAGACTTTTACAGAAACGTAGAAGAACAGTCCTTGTCAAAAGAGCGAACTTTTGCTTTTTTCAAGCCATCAGGGCTTCATTCAGGTACAGGGGTTTTATTTCGCATGCCACTTCGGGGTAATTTTCACCTCAGTATACCGCGACTGCATTTTATGTCAAGAAGTTCCCAGCGATAGGTGCAGAGTGTGTCATGCACACGCTGAGTACCTAGAACACATACTATCTGGGTGTCCCACCTAAGCGGGAACTACGTATCTCTACAGACATAATGCAGCCCTAAGAGTGCTTAGTTACCATCTTTGTCGTTCTTGCGTCATTGGCCGTGATCCTGTCCTACAATTTTCGGACAGCCGTCTCTGTTGTACACTCGAGGCCTGACGTCGTTCTCCAAGACTTCGAGGCACGAACTATATTCGTGATCGAAGTCTCGGTTCCGTCCGACTTCAATATCACTGTTAAGGAGAAGGAAAAGGAGGAGAGGTATCAAGACCTCAAAAGGGAGCGAACGACTGTACCCAAAATATTGGGTTAAAGTAATTGTCCTTGTGATCGGTGATCTCGGAGATGCAAAGCTATCACTAGTTCGTAACCTTTGCGCCATACCATCGTGCCAAAGATATGCCATCCATCTCACGGCCATTATGTCGTTCACATAATTATATTGCGCTCTCTTATTATTGTGTTAAATTATAACTAAAATTCATTTCTGTTATATACTTTAATATGACACTACATTTTCTTGACTCAAGTAATTTTTTTGAAAGATCAAATTCTGCTTGGAGGTGCTAGCTTGAATCAAGCTAGCATCTCTACTAAATGGAAATTGAAAAAAATTAAAAGTGAATCGGGACAGAAGTTGGTATTTCTCTTCTGCTTTTAAATGCACCAATAACAAATTTTGAAAAAACACCCTCACGTACGAAAAAACCACCTCCTTTTTGAAAATTGTGGAAAATTCAAAATGAAGCCTAACATAATTTCGACTTCTTCGGGCTCTTGAACGAACCAACAAACAATTCGGAGAAAGCCACATTTATGTACAGAAAAACCAACCCCTTTTTGAAAATTAGAAAAAGTTTGAAATGAAGCCCAAAATAATTTTGGGCTTCTTTTGGTATTTTGAATGCACCTAAGCATTCTATTATTATAACGCATATATGACTTTGACGAAAAATAATTACTTACGAGCTCCTTGAATGCTAATCTATTCTATTATTTTTGGGCTCTTCGAAAATACCAACTTTGATTTTTGGGCTTTCGAAGAGCTAAAAAATAGCCCAAAATTCTGGTGGGTTTTATTTCTCATGGTTGTCAAATGTGCTCTAGTGGAGGTGCTGGCTGCTAGCAGCTCCGCAAGGATGTCGGTTTTTTGAGAAAAATAAAAGAGCCATAAAATCAGCATTGGTGCCCAAAAAAAGCCTAAAAATAACCCATAATTCTGATGTGCTCAAATTTGGGTATAGTGCATATTTTATTTTGGGGGTGGTTTTTTGTCAAAGGGCTGGTTTTTATAAAAATCGATTTTTGCACTTTCGAAGAGCCCAAAATTAGGCTGAAATTCTGGTGGGTTTTATTTATCAGACTTGTCAAATTTTCTATAGTAAAGGTGCTGGCGCCAGCACCTCCACCCAAATGTCGGTTTTTCGAGAAAAATAAAATAGCCCAAAAATTGGCATCGGTGCCCAAAAATAGCCCAAAATTCAGATATAAACGGAATATCGAAATTCGATTGTGGAGGTGCTAGCAGAACGGACCTTGAGAATTTGAGACCCAGAAGGGTTCCTTTAGAAACATTGAACAGAAGAATGTGAAGGCGCATTCACAAATAAACCGCGTGCAAAGTGGGCGTGGTAAATTAAGAATCGATTTACAGTTATCGACCGTTGACTTAAGACGAAAAGTTTCTTTCATATGAATACGCCTTTATGTTTACAAGTTTCCTGCATGACCTGCGAATGATATTTATTAAGTCATTTTATCTATTCTAAGTGCAATAATAATTTGTAAATCAATTCTCTTAATTAAATTTTACTCATCAGAGGTCGATTACGTGTGTGCTTTAAGGTAAAAGTTGTGTTATTAATTGGATAACATATCGAAGTGGGCAAATTCAAAAATCGGTTTTTTGCAAATAGGTTCTATTAAAACTGTATGCCTGCAGAGCTCTAGCTCAGTTCTCCTTTAGAAATAATTCATAGTTTTGGGTTCCTTTTCAGCAAATGGGATTCCTCTTTTTGCAGCTCCTTTGGAACTAAAAATTGGTTCTAATGAATATCCCAGCTTCTTCTGTGTAACTTTAAAAAGTATGTACATAAAAGTGGAGGAATTACAAAGTTCGAGTGCGTAGCGCGAGGTGAATACATTATAGAGTGCGAAGCGCGAGATCCAACAGACGGCGGTCAAACTTGGGAGCCGCGTGAGATGAGAATGTGGCCGCGCCACATTCTCACATAAACCTCTCACATAAACCTCTGGTTTATGCGATGATGCAAATGCTTCCAACAATGGAAGTATATTAGTATTTATGTAAATAATTACAATGTAATGAATTCAATGTGTAAACGTGTTGAGATTCATTTTTTTGTAACAAGGAACAATAAACCCTATTTAAATACTATTACAAAAAGGAGTAAAATACTTTAAATGAACAAAAAGAACATATTAAAACGATAAAAATACGAAAAATTGGCATTGAGACAATATTTTGACAAAAAAAAATGTTTTACGTTTCAAAAAACGAGTTTTCTTGAGAAAAAAAAACATAAAAAAATTTTATTTTCACTTATCTGCAATATGCGTATGTGGCCTGCAGTGAGAATGTCGGCTCTTAGTATGTTTTGATTTTCTTTTCGTAAAACAGTGTAATCGCATTTCAAGTGGGACAAGGTAAATTAAATCACACCGTGTTATTACAATTGCAGAAGAGAATAGTGCGAATTATGTTAAAATGTGGTTAAACCGCTCACGCAATTTCGACAGTTTTCAGGTTATGTTTTTATTTTCTTTCCGATCTGCCGCTGTTCCCTCTGCCAAGTATTTATTTTTTACAGGTTGTTAGTGTTTATTGTTACTATATAAATAATTTTTCTTATAATTTCAGGTCTCTGTCGCTGTCTCCGGCTTCTGAACTATATGAATAGAGATTTTAGGAACTTTTGTGTCGTAATATATCATTTTTTTCTTAAACATGTATCACATTTTTATAATTTGTCTTGATACTAAGATGATGTTTCTTCTTTTACAGGATTTTAACTTCAGAGCGCCAACTTTAATTTTTTTAAATTGCAATTTAAGAATACCTATGTTGAAAGTTTTAATTTGAATAGCACTTTAAAAAGCTTTAAAAGCTGCTATTGCTGAAAAGTTGTTACGCTTTATTGCAAATTAAAATATATATTGATAAAAAATAAATTATCCGACGTCGCAATGAAGTCAAGAATGCTAATAAAATAGAACTTGCGTTTAAGTTATAACTTTTTTAAATGAGCAAAAATGAAATTTTTTTCATTCAGGTAAATATTTTAAAAATGTTTGTTTTATACTTGTATGCATGGAAAGCATGGAGCTGTGTATAGAGTAAACCAAATTTATTCTTGAATACTGAAGCATGAACCCTTCTTTTTTAGGGTTCAAAACTGTTAACCGCCCGCATTTCACATAATTTTTGCCGACTACATTTTTCTTGTGAATTTAGCGGTAATTATTATTGCGCAAAGCGATTTGGGGCACGTGAGGATTTAGTAAAATCGTACTGTATGTCATGAATCAACGGAGTAGTTCAACTCTCAAACAAAGAAAGATGTTCATTTTAAGTAAAAAACAGGTGAACTAAATCAAAGAGACAAATTAAAAAAAAGAGTTTAATCCTCAATTAAAACAGATTCATTTTAACCAAAAAGTTGAATTTTTTAACAAAAAAATATTAATTTTCTACCAAAATAGACGAGTTTTTCACAAATTACATCAATTTTCAACCAAATAGTTCAATTGCAAAACTAAATATGACCAATTACTTGTTTTTTTACCAAATTGTACAATTTTCAAGCCAAAGAGATAAATTTTCAACGCAACAATATACATTTTCAACTAAGAAAGTAAAATTTTCAAGAAAGCAGTTAAATTTTTATCTAAATGCATAATTTGTTACCATATAGTGGATTTTTCAACCAAAAAGATTATTTTTAACATAAAAAATGAAATCTCAACGAAAAATTCACTAGTTAATATTTTAACTGAGAAATACTTTTACTTTAAAACAAAAATACTTCAATTTTTAACGGAGAAAATTAATTTTCTACAAAAAAAGATGAATTCTTAACAAAATACAAGGATTTGCAAACAAATAGTTGAAGTTTTAACTAAAGCAGATACATTTTTTACCAAAACTGAATTAGTTAAATTTCCAGTTGAATATTTATAATCGTCCAAAAAGATTAATTTTCGAAGAAAAATGTAGCTGATATTTCAATAAAAAAGATAAAAAAAATTTAATTTATAAAAGTTCATTTGAATAAAAAGAGACGCAGTTTCAAGAAACGAGCTTCATTCGCAAGTAAAACATATTATTTTTCCACAAAAATTTTGCATTTCTAAGAAAAAAGATTAAATTTATGCCATAATTGAATCTTCAACTAAACAAAACATCTACTTACACTTGTCTAGCTAAATTTTCAACCAACAAATTTCCAATCAAACAGTTAAGTTTTCGACCAAAGAAATTAATTTTTAACCATAATGATGCATCACAAAATTAAAAAAAATATTTTTTTAACAAAGTAGTTCATCGTTCGACTAAATATTTGAATTTTCCGCCAAATTTCTTAATTATTGTTTTTGGTGATTCTCAGACGTGAAAATATCTTACCCAAGAATGATATTAACCATGTAACCCTTGCAGATTTAAAGCGCAAGAAGAATGTTTATTATGTAGGTCTGCGGAAATGATAGGTTGTAATAAAAGGACAATTTTGAAACCAATATTCTGAGATACCTGGAAAAAATGTCTATTCATTACCTTCGTCGGAGTGTTTGTAGAGAAAATATAATTTAATTGTAATTTTAGTTAAAAATAAATATTATTAAGCTCTATAATAGCTATTACTACGTAATTTTTACCATAAACAATACAGTTCATTTTAAAACAATATAAATTTTAATTAAAGTCAGATTAGAATAATTAAAATATATCCGAGGATAAATAATGTAATGAATTTTAATAAATTATTTCTCGGAGATTTCATTGTATGTAATTATACATAATTGTAATTAATAAAATACCAACCTAATGTTCTGATACGAAGATTCTATACTAATTTTCCTGGGAAAAAGATCATTCCTTTTTCTGCGAGTGTAGCTCTATAAATAAAAATGTCATTTTAATTTATGAAGAATATGGAGAATATAAATTAAGTTGACTTTATCTTTTCCATTCAGGACAAGCAGTACGATTTTACCAAAGCCTCCTCTACCCCAAAATCGTGTTGCGTATACAGGGTGTCTAAAAAATCCCGGGCGGTTGGATATTTCCTTAGGTAAAATATTTTTCAAAAAAGTGAAGGTCATTTCTAAAGTAAATTTCAACGAGGAATTTAATTGTGACCTTCATTTTGACCTTGAAGTTTACCGCCATGGATTTTTGAAGGTCAACTTCGTTGTTTTAAATGGAAACGCCCTTTTTCAATCTGCAATCCATAGAGCGGAAAATTATACGTTCAGGTACGTGCCAATATCTACAATTTTGCCTGTTAACTTCACCTTTTAAAGTGAAAGTAGCTTCATCTGAAAATACTGTATTGTACA